>JAEMPF020012754.1:0-21856 GCA_022496165.2 Catalaphyllia jardinei | reverse complement strand
CCCCCCCCCCCCCCGGGTGCCGTCTATGAACACTGCGTGAGCATAAAACATTTTAGGTGATAAAATTGAGTCGAGTTTAAATCGTTTTCTTTATTTATTTCCAGGGGTCTGAGTTTTCGGGGTCTGCATTTGGGTGTCTCGAAAATTGAGACCCCTGGAAATAAATAAAGAATAAAGATTTAAACTCTTCTTAATCTTTCTGTGGTCACGTAATGCTCATAGGCGGCAACAGCCAGAAATTGGATATTTATCTTTTAGTGCGGTCCGGTATGTCCGAAAAATCGCTCCCGTAGGACTTTCGTGCCGAAATTGATTTTTTCGCCGTTTTTGCACTATTTGGGGGTCGAATAATAAGAATCCGATGGGGTTCAAATTTTCAGACCACGTCTTCCCATGTTTCCGGCTTCTTAGGGTTTTAATTTATGCTAATGTATTCTAATTAGATGCAGAAAGAGGTTTTGCGAATATCTTTACTCTGACTCAAGATTGAAACGAAGCTTGATGACGTAGGTGGTATGATATAAATTATTTTTTTTCCGTAGGAAAAAGCCATTTTAAGTTTAGAAAAAACACAGTGCTGTGTCTTTCCAATTAGTGCTGTCCTGGGTTTCTCCTTTCTGACAAACAAAGAAGAGTGAACGAGTAAGGTAAGCGTAGTTAAAGTTTTGTCAGAAGGGAAAAGGTTTTAGAGCTTGCATTGCGATAAAAAGCAAAGCTTTTATAATTGACTGAGAATAAATTGCAGGGCTCGAAACTTTGGCGTAACTTAACGTCTAGCAGGAAAGATAAGGGGTATTTAAATATAGCAGCAGTTGAATTACTTGGAGATGCAGGAACCTGTCGTTTATTAGCGCACGTTCACGCCTAAAAAAACAGCCGTAAAACTCCAAACTCTAGGAGTATTTTCGCAATTTAGAGCTCTGAAAAGAAACTTGTTAGCTTAAGCAGCATATAAGCGTACAGACACAAAAATTATTTATTTTGATTTGTTGTTGTTTAGCATGGGACAGGAAGAAAGAAATCTGATGTTATTTCAAAGACAAGTAGTAGCGAAGTAATCATGTCTGACTTAGTGTCTATTATGTGCCACGAGGGTGCTGCTCTCAACAAGAGTCATATAAGCAACCCTGAAATGATCGAGCATCTTTATGAGTCCTGCCAATAACGACTGTCCTTGGGACAGAATGACATCAAGTCATGTTCTTAGGCCATCGTAGCTTGATTAAGAAAATAACACAAACAGCGGTGATAAACATTGTATTCCAACGCATTTTTATATAGAACTTAACGTTTCGTATGCTAGTCAACATACATTTTCAAAATTGACGGTTACAATTTTTTGAAAACTATATATATATCGTAAACATAAGAGGTGTGGAAACTAGACTGAGAAATATGATCTGCAGCAGTACGTATAAAAACATGATGAGGAGTAACAACTAAAACAGCAACAACTTCTCACTACTAATATTGACATTAAGGGAAGCCTTCCCGATATATATATAGTTTTCAAAAAATTGTAACGGTCACTTTTGAAAATGTATGTTGCGTATCAAACTTTGCCTATTGTTATGGTTGGGATTTTTTAAGACAATGAAGCTATTGTTGTCGGTCCGTAGGGATTTTTCTACTCGGTGTCGCAAAATAACACTCGTGTTAAGTCGAATCCAGTCGGCAGATTTTCGGTGATGACATATTTGATCCTAACGGGAAAATACTTGGGAAAAATCAGACAGACTAAAAGAGGGTGAGCTAGTACACGCGCGCTACTTCGATTAACTCTACTGCGCTTTTTATCAGAACGTAGTCAGGTCCTAAGTAAAAAGAATAATTGAGAATCAGGGTGGTGGCGTTCTTTGTGTAGGTTTATTTCTTCATTAGCTCGTGTTCTTGGGAGCAAGTGGCTGGGAGTTATCTGAAAACGACTGCTCGGTAATTGCAAGCAGCTTGGGAAGCATTATTTTAGTTATGCGATATACGCTTTTAATTTGTTTTGCTTCTGACTTCATTACAAAAATTGGAACTGACTTCTGTTTGAATTCACTTCAAGGTTTTAATTGCTCTCTCAATTCGAAGGCTCCTACTCGCGCTTTCATGAATTAATAAAACTGCGTCGTCGTTTGAGTTTTCAACTGTTTATTTTCAGCTCTGAATTTGTGAGTGGCACGGTCATAATGTTCGAGAAGTGGCACAGAAATAATATTCGTCGGATGTTCCCGTTCATATGGCCTGACCGCGTCTACACGGTACTTTGCGGGTTTCGGTAGATTACACTTTGAAAGCATTTCTGTAGTGAGTGCTGTCGATTTGAATACCGTCGAAGATTGTGGATTTAACACTTATTGCCACCGAATATATTTGAATTTCGCGCTCGGTGAGTTTGCTATGCGTCGGTCATTCCTAACCTTTGTCTTGCGAACAATAGAAACCCTTTCCGTCAAACAATAGATAAGGCCATAAAAGGAACAAAAGCTTGATTGTTGCCCAGCCAAAATCCTGACCAAAAGCTTGATACGACTAGCATACGAAACGTTACGTTCTATATAAAAATGCGTTGGAATACAATGTTTATCACCGCTGTTTGTGTCATTTTCTTATTCGACATCAAGTCACTTACAGACAGCTTAGCGAGCCTGAGTGAGGTTGAACGTAAATCTAATTACTACCACAGTGAGTGCCGGAAACCAATCGTTAACAGGAGCATGATCGCGCGACTGAGAAGTGCAAAGCGGGCATTGCCATCCGTTCTCCCTAGAGGCCCTGGCCGTCCTTCTACCTCATCACCCTCTTCGCGGCCTTAAAGAGCGAAAACGCTTCCTAAGTCGCAGGTGTGCCTCTTCAAGTCTTGTAGTTTTTGTCCTGGTGAAACTGTTAAAGATTTACACCGCGTTTTTTTAGATCAAGTGGGAACAACGCTACTGGAAATAGAGAACAACACGCAAGACTACCGGGTTAGAACTTGCGTATCGGAGCTTGTAGATGCCGGGGACGCCTCGGCACCTGAAAAACAGTACCACAGGAACTGTTTGCGTTACGCTCAGCACACCTTCAGCGCTGATTGTGAAAGTGCTTCCGTGAAACAAGTTGTTTGCTCGGCGTGTGATGAAGAATTAGTTCTGGCAGTTCAGAACACGCTAGCGGACGACAGTGCCAGCTTGAATATGGCCGAAGTAAATGACACCTACGTGACGATATTAAAGAGGTATTCGATGCAAATAACCAAGTCAAGAAACTACTGAAAGTACTTAAAACAAATATTAAGTGAGGGGCTTCCAAATCTCCAGTTTGTTAAGTCACTGCGCAAAAGTGACCCTGACAAAGTTGTACTGCCAGCAGCGGTCAGTAAGGCTGTCGATGTACTGTCAGCTCGAATGGACAGCAAGGATACAATTAAATACTTAGAAACCATGGCCCGGATGTTGCAGGGAGAAATTATGCTGCAACAAAAGTGGGTTTTCACTGGAAGCTTTGAAGATTTTTGGAATCCGCCCTTACTCCAGTTTTTTCTCACACATCTGTTGTTGGGCTCTCACTCACTCGATGTTTCGGGGATGCGGGATAAAGAAGTCAACAAAATGGTTGACGTAGCTTGTCAGTTTGTTGTCCAAAACACAAGAACTGATAGTCAAGTCAAACATCAGCCTAAGGCAAAAGAAGGATTAAAATAGACCGTAAAAACGCCCCTCTCAGTCGGTCTGCCCCTTGCTATTCACTCAAGAGTGCGCGACAAGAATCTCGTCAATACCCTATCAGATGTGTACATCGCAAATGACTACAAACTCGTCCTTGACATCGAAAAATTCGTCGAGCAGAGTGTTCTTCCGGGTATCGTTGAAACGGGAGGATTTTGTCTTCCTAGTTTTGTTAAACGGGGTGTAAATATCTGGTTTGATGTCGACAACATCGACCTCTTAGAAGACACGCCAACAGGACAGAATACATTCCATGGCATGGTGATCGTTTTGAACCAGCGTGCGGAAGATGGCAAGGCAGTCAATCAACCACTCGCCTTCCCACGAAAGGCACCAGCCTCATCGACGCAGGTTGGCTTTGAAGTGAAATACTGCGAACAGCTAGTCATCAAGCCCAAACCAGTTCGATTTGAAACCTACAAGCTCGGAAACCAAAACGGAGCTAATATCGAATGATTACACACACACATGGGCGCTCGCAAACTACCTTGCTACTAAAGACACCAATGATGAGAACCTAGATGTTCTCCCGACGACAAACCGAGAACAGCAAGAAATCGATGAAAACCAAGACCATAGTGAATTTGAATCGGAAAATGTCCAAGATTCTGATAAGCCAATTCTTGTGGTGAAAGAACGAACACAAAGAAAGAAGACGGCGAACAAGGAAGTCCTTACAACGTGGGTCGGTATCAGGTCGCTTCTCCTATCACACTCTCCTGAAAATCAATTCGACAAGCTGACACACTCGGAGGTGATTGCTCCTTTGTTCAGGACTTCGCCGACAGATTATACTACTCTCTATACCGTCTTGAAACTAACACAGGGGATTTCCGCTTTCGTCGTTGGCGCTGAGAGGCGGACTGTTATTACTCTTGATTTGGATCTGTACAGCCGTGCCCTTCACATTCAGCAGTCAGTAGGCAACCGTAACTGGATTCTGCGAGCTGGCGTTTTACACATCGCCTTTGCTGCACTACATGCTCTTGGAAAGACTCTTGACGGAAGTGGCATTGATACGTATGCCATTGAGAGTGGAATTTACACTTCTGCAGCTCTTCGAGGAATATATAGCGGAATAGCGTACAAGCGTGCCGTAGAGTATCACATAACAACCAGCCTGGCACTCTTGATGATGAGATTTGACCACCTGTTCACCGCCCTTGCAGCAAATGAGAACGTACCTCGCGCACAGTGCGCAGCTTTTAGAGAGGCCCTTCACGATCGCAGTCCAGAGATGGCTAACATCTATGGCGACATCCAGTCCTGGTATTCTGAAAAGATCAAACCACAAGAGCGTGAGGAACAAGGACTTGAGGATCTTGCGAAATTTTTGATAGAGTACCTCAAGCAAGTGGACAACCTGTTACAGCTCATCCATGCTTGCCGCTATGGGGACTGGGAAGGCTACTTGGCGGCGTTGGAAGGCCTCATAAAGTATTTCTTCGCGCACGATCTGCTCAACTACGCTCGGCTAATGCCAGTTCACCTTGCTCAAATGAACGCACTCGAGCATGAGGACCCTATGACATGGGAAGCATTAACGTTCGGGGATTTTGTTATAGCGAAGTCGGAGATCCCTTTCACGAGGTTGTTCACAGATCAGACGCTAGAGCAGGAGATCAAATTATTAAAGCGTCATGGCGGCATGGTTGGGTTAGGTCAAGACGAAGCCGCCCTTCGGACCGCCTTCTTACTTGATCACATCACCGCATGTCGCCCGTATGATAAAGCAGTATCTCAGCAGCTTTCCCAAAGTACCCAAGGCTTCTGAGCGAAAAGAGCACTATCAGCTCTCTGGGGATGTTGCTGTAAGAACGCGAGAAAACAGAGCCCCGAGTATAAATCAACCCATTATTTCTTGTCAGATATTTTTTCAATTTTTTATTTCAGTGATGCTAACTTCGCTCCCCGGCTTGGGGAATTGGATAAGACAAAAAATATCAGTACCGCGAAAATGTGTGATTGTGTGATTTCCGCATGGTGTTGACAGGTATGTGAAGGGTTGTTTAACGGCGGTTTCGGCAAATTAAATAATCTGTGCCAGGCATTAATATTGTTTCGTCGGTGTTTAGCGCTTAGCTGATCGTATCTTGGAAAAAGAAACTCTCGACTCGGGAAAATTGGATCTAGGTCTTGTTTCAGCGGGCTCTAATGGCATTGAACCATAGGCCACGCGAACTAAATTATTTCTGCTCGTATATGTCTTGGGGCTACGGCGGGACTGAACAAAACTTCTAATAAACCTTATAGTTTTGTGATAATAGGTTATAAGTTTTAAAGGTTTAAGTCCAGTCCGTAGCCCCAAGAAAATAAGAATAATCATATCTGAATAAGTTGTTCGCTCGCGTGCAGATTTGCTTGATATCGGGGTCACTCATGCATGCGGGTGGTCGTTGAAAAACCCGACAAACGTCTTCATATATGATGAATGCCAATGTACTTATAGTGTGCTAGCCATACGTATACGTACATATCGAAAGTAAATTAAAATGATAATTTTTACCACTGAACTGCTGCAAGGTTTGAGATTTTTTTCAGGTAAATTTTGCATACTACTTCGGACTATGCTTTCGTTTAGAAAATGGCTGTACTACTTTGAAAGTTCATTCGCCACTGACGAGTGAAGCCATATGATATATATTAAGGACTTTCCATACTACAAATACATCGCTTCCGCTAAAAAAAAACATTCTGCAGTTGCCTTTTCCTGTTGCGGATTGAGGTTTTGAACCCCAAATGTCGAGCGTACAACAGAAACGGCCTGTCTTTCAGCGTTAGCTCGCGTTTTTCTTCTCCCATCTTCAGTGGACGGCGAAGTTTGGCAATAAAATTATTCCAATTATTCGCGTCGGGCGAGTAAATTAACACGGCAACCAATCAGAACCACTATCACTTTTGTTGATTTCTCTTGTCTTAGATTTAACAAAATGTAACAAAATGTTTCTATTTTGCTGACCAACAAGGCAAAACATAACTAAATTCTAGGCTTTAACCGCGCTATCTGAGCCGAACGTTGCACGGTTCGGGTGCTTACACGAGTCCGTACGAAATATGGAACCGTGCCGGTCAAAAAGTTGACTGCTGTTTTCGGGTCCCAAACTTGCACACTTAACCGTTCAAATATTCGTCCAGTTCCGCCGGTCCCGTGTAGGTGGAACCGTGCAAGTTTTTGTCCGTGCAAATATTTGTTCCGACCCCTGTAAACGGGGCCCGACTGTCACGGCAGCGAGCCACGCCATTAAAAGGAAAGAGGTAGGACTGCTTCCGCTCTTAAGCTATGTCTTTTTTTCGCCTGCAAAAAAGGGCACCAGAACAAACAGCACAGAGCTTTCCGCAGCTACCAGCGAAATTTTTTAAACTTTAAGCCTGAGAACAAGGCGAAACCTGTTAAAAATTATGTATGTATAGAACATATTAAAACATTTTTGCTTGCGTGGGATAAGCTAGTCATGACGTCACCAAGTTCTTCAAAATTATAGGTAATAGTGTAAATTGCTTTTATTTGCTAACAGGGTTTTCACTTCTCTTATCCACGTCACATACGTGTAGCAGGCCAGGTTTTAAGCAAGTTTGCAGTGTCCTGTTGTTGCGAGAGGTGAAAAATGGACATTTGTAATAGTTAGAGTGGTTAGTAGGCGTAGGTCGTTCATCACGTTTAAACTTGTTTTCTTTGCATTCCTTTAACGTTACAACATCGACTATATGCGTAAACTTTTTCAAAAATCCTTGACTAGATTAATTTGATGTGTTAGATATTTTTATGCTCATATCATTTAGTTTAAATAACTGGAAATCATCGTTCAACTATTTGGAAATACCTAAAGGTTTTAGACTAAATAGCTTAATATTTTTCACTGTCCTGGATCTGTTTCTGTGTGTTCTAGTTTAATGACAGCCTTTACAGTAAAACAAGATATCAACTTGAAGTTGGAAAAAATAAAAAAAATAAAATAACCTGCTGTAATGAGTTTTTGAAACTGACGTTTTGAGCGGTTTCCCTTGATGAGACTATCACATTTTAGTATAAATGTACTAGCGTTCTATCACGAATGACGTCCTCTGATTGGCTACGCTACTCACATTCTATTCTGTGATAGATAGTGAGTAGCGTAGCAGAGTGCGCTGGGGCCCGCTTTTTTGTGTTTTCGAAGTGTCTGTGAAGAGGATTTAGATAAAGTTTTTAACGACTAGTAGATTTATACTAAAACAATTAGATTATTCGCTCTCGATTTCTATGGCTGCGCCCTCGTCAACTATCACGCGATAGAAATCTCGAGCTCATAATCTAATTGTTAAATATTAATTATTTAGAAACTGATATTTTAGTTACAGTATCAGCGGAAAAGAAAGGTTAGACATTATACGTTATTCAATCCATTCTTGAGTAGGAAGTACTGTTAATTTCATTCATTTGTCAATAGCCCTTGTAACAATTACTGGTTCCGCCATAAGTAAGCATAATGATTTGAAGTAGGAAAACATTTGTAGAACCTGAACAATCACTTAGAACGAAGAAATTTATAAAACGGTGACGGGCCGACAAAAGAGTGGGGAAATAAGAATAAAATCAAAACTGAGGAAAGCGGGCTGACAGCGCAAATACACAGAACATAAATGATGCGGAAAACTTAAGTAAACTTTTTTGGAAGCTCCCAAACTGAAGTTGAAAAGAGGCGAGGAGCAGCGGAAACTTCGTTGTTCATTCATAGAAAAATGGCAAGTGCGTGGGTGGGAAGTCGGAACTCTTATGACCGATATTGACACACACAACAGGAAATGATCATAATTTCCAAAATAGTCAAGCACAGTTATTGGCAGCAAAAGTAAAGGGAGCTACATCACACACAGTCTGAGCATCATGAGAAATTTGGCAGCAATTTCTCCCGTTTCCCGTTTGTACTGAATCCGTGTGTTAATCATCTCCATCCTTATTATTATCTGTTAGGTGTTTTGTTACTGATCTCAGTAGACTTTTATTTTCAGGTGATAATCTTGGCTACATCAACTGGGATTGGATGCGTTTTAAATCGAGTTTTGAAGCCGTTTCGAAATGAATTAGTCAACAGTTTTGTTTGCTTTCAATTCGTTTCTGTGTAGTTTGCACGTGGTAGATTCTCTTAAAGTAGAGAAGCATGACCTTGCGCTTTTCATCACGTAGAAAGGAAACATTACTTCCCGTTAAAATTCTCAATTACCGCCGTCGGTGCTTTCAACGAAACTGACCCCGAGACGTATATGTTGCCAAACAGCTCAATGAATCCAAGCGACAGAGGATTATAACCAATCTTAGTAATGTTCCCTGATATTTTTTTAGTTCATCGTTTTGCTTGTAGGGGAGGATTATTTTCCTATCAGTCTGTACTACTTTGGCTATGTTTTGGGAAGTACAATACATACATCTTATTAGACGTTTTGTTGTGTAGTATCGCTGAGTATTTTTACGAGTTGTGCCGTATTTTGACGAGCCCGTAGAGCGAGTCAAAATACAAGCAACGAGCAAACATTCTCAGCGATACTACACAACAAAAGGTCTAATAAGAGATTTATTATCCAACAAGCCAAATTGTTGTATCCAGGCAGGCGAATTTCGCGGATATCTATTTACGGGGAATACGTGACAGACGTGTGCGAAGCGAATTGGAAAATTGGCGTGAGAAATCCAGCCAACTGATTGGACAACGGCAGGAAACCTGTCTAGCTCAACCGGTCCTCTGGAGTACAAATACCGTGGGATATTTGTACTCGTTTTGGGCGTTATTTGTACTCTACAAAGCGCCGTTGGATAATAAATAAGAGTGTTTATCATATCTTGGTATTGCGTAAACAACTGTGAATCAAAACAAACAGCCAAACTAACTCTAAAGAGCTATATTTCCGTTAGTATTAACCTTTCTTTCATTCAGGCCTGATAAACAGTATATCCGGAAACGCGATTTTAGCTGGCATGCCTCCTGAGAATCACTGATTCTCAGGAGGCATGCCAGCTAACATCATGCTTCCTGGCTAACATCATGTTTACTGGCTGAGCCGGTTCCTTAAATGAAAAATTTGTTCTGGGTTGCATCGAATTCACATATTGATGCATAATCCTCGGAGAAGCTTTCTGAACCTAAAACCTAACTCAGACCTCTACATATTTTTTAAATCCGTGAGTTTCGATGCTCTTTCAATCTAAAACTTAATTTACTTTTGATCAAAATCTAGCCAAGATCATAGCTAACTCTCAGACTGTTTACTTTATTTTCATGAAAAATTCGTAAAAAAAGTAGTGTCTTAAAAAAGGAATTTTTGCACAGATAACTGTAAAATCTTTCGGGGGCGACTCGAATACCTATTTTTCGCGTAACAAAGATAACTGATTTAGTTAGTGTTAGTAAATTTGGTTTCCTGACGTAAATATGAGTGTTTACGCCACTAGTACTTCTGCAAATTTTGCCAATTTTAATTGAAAAAACGCTCTAAGCCTGGCGAATGTAATCAATAAATTTTATGCAGTTAAGGCATAAAATCTGCTTAAGTTTCAAAAACAAACGGCAAACGTGAAAAATTTAGGCTAAACTTTTTAAGATGTGCAAATTCTGACTGACTTAGAAAATATGATCATTTTCTGTGTCAATATCAGGCTCCGTGTTTCGACTTCCCCGCCAACGCACATGTCGTTCTCATGATATTTAACAACAAAGTTTCCGCTGCGCCTCTTTTCAGCTTTGCTGGCTTCCCGGCGACAATTGTCTGCGTTACTGGTTTCGCGTCATTCATGTTCTGTGTAGTTTATACGCTCTTTCAATTTTATTTCTCTGGTATTTCCCCTTTAGGTTATGACGGTGGTTCAGTTTTTAAACAGTTGTTTTCCTACTTGAAATCATTATGGTCAAGTTAAAGCGGAACCGCTAGCAGTTATGAGAACTATTGACGAATGCATCAAATCAACTACTTCCTATTCAAGAATGAATTGAATTTTATATAATGTTTAACCTTTCTTTTCCGGTGCTGATACTACAATTAATATGTCAGTATATAATAATTTAATACTGTAGCATAAGAATTACCACTAATTCATTGCTATTAATTACAAGTTAAGTTGTGTAGAGTGTAATTATTTGATCAGGACTAAACGCTAAAATAAAGAAAAATAACCATAAAAAATTCAGGATTTGGAGTCGCTATGTACAAAAAAGGGCTAAAGAACAACAGCACAAAACTTTCCGCAGCTGTTAGGGAAATTTCTTAGACTTCAAGCCGAGACTCTTGTTGTTTTCAACCGGCTCTGAGAACAAGGCGAAACCGGTTAAAGGCATGCATTTCTAAGTTAAGACATGCATGTTTGCTCCCGTGGGATAAGCTAGTCATATCATAACATCGGATGGTGTCGACTGTTTTCATCAAAGAGTTCTTCAAAATTATAGGCAAGAGTGCAAAGTGCTTTTATTTGCTGCCAGAGTTTTCACCTCTCTTGTCCAAGTGACATACATGTAGCAATTTCGCAGTGTCCTCTTATTGCAAGAGGTGAAATACGGAACTTTGTAGTAGTTGGAGTGGTTAGTACCGCGTAGGTCGTTCGTTTTCTTTGCATTCCATCAACGTTACGACATCGGCTACCGCTCAAGGATATGCCTAACCCTTTTAAGCATCCTTGACTAGCTATATAGTTTAATTTGATATGTCAAATATCTTCATGTTGATCTCATTTAGTTGAAGTAATTGGAAATTATTTTTCAACTCTTTGGAAATACCTAAAGGTTGGAGACCAAATAACTTAAATATTAATTACTGCCTGGATCTGTTTCTGTGTGTTACAGTTTAATGACTGCCCTTACCGGGAGTAAAACAAGGTATCAACATGAAGTTGTTAAAGGAAAAAGTAAACAAAAAAAACTGCTTTAACTAGTTTTTTAAACTGGCATTTTGAGGGGTTTGTTTTGATGACGAAGACTATCGCCTGCTCGAAAAGTCAGCTTCATAAACTAGCTACTTCGATTGAATCGTCAAGCTTATTAATAGAAGTGTTATTGTCTAAGTGTACTCAGACTGAGAACGTCGTTTAAATTCAGTTTGAAGCCAACCTGTTAAAGTTGCAAAACCGGTTCCGTCGAATACCCTCACCGACGTGGCCCGGGTCATAAAGGTCACTCAAGTACACTTTTTCAAAGTGGGTTTTCCGTTTCGGCGGTCGGATGTGTCTCTTTCAAAAGCAGGACTTTTTTTTTTAATTACAATAAGTACATTATCACTTGTTTTAAAACTAACCCGGTCGATTCGGAAGAGCCCCAAAGAGAAGCGAATTCTTGAGCAGTTACATGCATCGCACTCATATGCATACCTGTATTGTAAAAATGATATAAAAGGAAGCTTAGCCATGAAACATTCAACACTGGAATCTGACCGAAGAGAGAGAACAGCAAATGGCGTTGAAGGGGATTATTGTAGTAAGTAACTGTTGCTGTTTTAAGATGTTTTCCCTAAGAGAAAAGTTCTGTTCTGCAATGTCGTTCAGCCTTAGCTTAAATATTAATCGTAACACAAAAGAAAGAAAACGTTAAGAACATTAAATGCTCTAGACTTTTCATGGAATGTTCTCACTGAATCGAAAACGTTGTTAAAATCCTTTTCACTTCATTTTTATAACTGGACAATGATAGGTTTACGTTGAAAACAGTCAGTCTGTTAGCGCACTCTCTTTAGGTGACTTATAAGTGTTTATTTGCCTTGTTTATCTTGTTACCTGTAGATTGCTGCCGCGTGCTTGCTGGCTTGCATGGAAGTTGTGTCAAGTCTACATTCCCTAAGCTCGTTTTGGAAAAGTCATCAACAATGCGGTGGAGGCAATCTTATGAAGATTAATACCAATAACTGTGCTACAGTTGCCGGCATCAAGCAATGTGAAGTAAACATTACTGGTAAAACTACCCTTGACACAAGGACACGTAAGTAATGGAAGAAAAGAGCTTTTTTAAAACTCAGAGTCGTCTTCTTACCTAGTTGAGGTGAAGTTTATCGTCATTGATAGTCGTATAAATTCACTTTGATTTCTTTTATAATTAGAGAAATTTGTTGTCCCACCAATGAAACACTTTGCAGGTCTGATTTTAATAATAAATAAGGAAAGTTACAGATTTTTGCTGATGACCGGAGTAAAATAAACCAATCAAAACATCTCAGTGTCTCAAAAAGGTTTAGGTTCAGGGCAGTTCGAGTAACTGAGAGTTGAGAACAAATGACCAGAAAGAGGAAAAAACGATGTTTACTTTGTTTCTTATTATACAGTCTACATCTTACTCAAATTTAATTGTACAGTGAAAATTGAACTGTACATTTCTAATTTATCTTATAAATCAGAACGTATAAACGTAGTAGAAAATAAAAGAAAGTAAAGAAAAGCAGCAATAGAAGTCATGTTGGAAAATTGAAAATTTCTTCGAGTTAGCGGGAGGTTTGAGTTGAACTAGACGGCTCGAGTTACGTTTTACTGAGGGTAAAATGTCCGTAAATACATGACGGAAATCCAAGGTTACTACTTTGATTTCGAGCAAGAGAAAATAAGTTTGGTTCGAGCAAGAGAAAATGACGGGGTCCCGTCATGTTCTCTTGGTTCGAGTTATTATAGTGAAAGGCTTGAGTTAGCGAGGGTTCGAGTCATCGGTAGTCGACTGTGTAAGTTATTTGCATCATTACGTGGAACCAATAAATTTTCTAGTGCTCACTGTAGTGGGGCGTCAACTCTTATTATATATTTCGTTTCTTAAAGGATTTAAGATTGAAGAGCCAGACAAGGAGAACAAGCCCGGGTTGTACTGTATTCAGTTCACTGATTTACACGATTCTAATACAAAGTACGCACTGAGGGCCATCAATGGAATTAGTCTTGTTTTTGAGGTGAGTTAATTAAAAAAAATTAAAAAAAACAAGAAGATTCGCCTGCAAAGAATCAAGATACTTGTGTTCACAAACCTGGACTAGATATTTGTTTGGATGAAACGACTGCCACGATTCCGTACGATCCATGTAGGCTGGTATGATAAAGAAAAAACTGCTTCAAAGGGAACCTCCACTCTGACAAAAAGTTCACTTCAAATCACACGAAATAATTTTTAGAATCAAATTTGTTTGAAGTTTTAACTAACAAAGCGCGTTTACCTTAAATACATAAATTATAGAATCGTTCATTTTTGTTTTCAAAGTTCCCGAGCGCCACCATCTGAATGACTACGACATGACATGGTTGCCCTTTTGTTATTACACAAAAGCTCTTTGTTTTAGAACAATAAAGCAACCAAGACACTTAAGCATGCGCAGTTTTGAGACGCGGACGGCAACCGGAAGAGAACATTTTGCGTGCCAGGAGAGTGATGTCTCCAAGATTTTTGTACTAACCATCTCTAATGGAGGAAAGATACTTAACAATACAATTTTGTTTTGTGAAGACAAAGCGAAAGGAAAAACAGTTCACTTCTGGTTGCCGTTCGCGTCTCAAAAACGCGCGTACTTAAGGTCCCTAATTATTCAAGATGGCGGCGCCCAGGAAATTTAAAAACAAAAATACGCGATTCTGAAATTCGTTTTTCTCCACTAAAGATACTCTTCTGGAAAAAAAATTAAAACTAACGTTATTGCAAATACTTTATCTCGCGATTTTTCTTTGGTAGGAGTGGAGTTTCCCTTTAAGAACGTTCGCGCTAATTGTTTCTGGGTATCCTTACTGCACACGCAAATTCACATGCCACGTCATGCATCGAGCGCGCGCGCTAAGTACTAAAATGAACAATAATAGGGTGGATGGTCATTGCTATAGCTTTGCTTGGATGTAACGATTTTGGACATTCAGTGGCCTCTACTTTTCTTTTTAGAAACAGATTCTATTTACAATTATCTTCGCATTGTCCAAAATCAAAAAAAAATCGATGTAGGAAGGTAAAAAAAAAATCAAGATTTCTGTCCACGGGACATGGAACTGTAGCCACTAAATGCGAACTTGTTCTTTCAGGAACCTCATCTAAATTCGCTTAATAGGTCCATTTAAACCATGTTTGCGAGAGAACATTCCCATTCAAAGCTCTAATTGCAATATTTTGGGACTTGCTTCCGTGTTCTAGACTGTAAATTATGTTTAATATATTTATTTGTCGTTCTCTTTCAATTACATTCACAGCAAGGGGGCTGTCACGGTAACATAGGTAGTGATTTCTTGTTTGAAGAGCTACGGCTGCAAGCTACGGGTGATTACATGGCATACAGGCCGAGTACACACACGGGCAAGTGTCTCACGGGCGACTGCTATGAAGGACTGTCTGTGATTAGCGTTAATAATACGAAGAATAGGACATGTTTCTTTCGAAAAATATATCTTGTGTAAGTTGTGTTATCCAAGAACTCTTTGCCGGTATGGTATTTAAATCATTGTAGTTCAGTTTTTGTCATGTAAAGATTGTTTCCAGTTCGTAGTGCGCACTCTCGAGAGTTTGCAATTGCGTACGATTTTTGTTTTGCTTCACGTAAGGCATTTCGCAACTACTTACATGAAGTAAATTCAAATTTCATGTTAGCCCCGTTGGGTGCGAAGCAGCTGGAAGCTTTATGCTTCGTTGCTTCTCATATCACCAGATCAAACAATTTCACAACTGTAAAAATATAATCAATCAAGCTGTTGGAGAAAAGAACTTGAAAGGTCTCAAAAATAAGGTATGTGGCTCGTAGCGAATGACATCGATTCGCATTCTATCGAGTGAGATTTATAATGCTTATAAACATCAGTGTTCTGAGACTGCAAAGTACGGACTGGAAATCATTTTTAAGTAACTAGAAGTAGTTTGCAACGTAAACATTACAATTGGTTTATTTGTTTGTTTGAATAATATTTGTATTTTGGAGTAACCGTTTTGTTAAAATGTCCCGGATCTGTTTTTGTGTGCTCCAGTTTAATGACAGCCTTTACAGTAATTAAAACAAAGTATCAACTTGAAGTTGGTACAAGTAAAAAAAAAAACTGTTGTAACGAGTTTTGAAACTGAAGTTTTGAGCGGTTTCTTTTCATAACGAAGACTATCAGACAATATATAATGTTATTTATATACTGATATTTGAGTTACAGTATCAGCGGAAAATAAAGGTTAGACATTATATATGTGATTCAATCCATTCTTGAATAGGAAGTAGTTAATTCCATTTATTTGTCAATAGTCCGTGTAACAATTACTGGTTCTCCCTTAAGTAAAAATAATGATCAGAAGCAGAATTAAAGGGGTGATAATTCATATTTGAAATGCTGTTGAAATGCAAGTGAAGTATGATCCTCGCAGTAAATTTTCCAATTTAAGCAATTGGAAAGAAGAATGATATTTTTTCAGACTTCTTCTTTCCAATTGTTTAAATTGGAAAATTTACTGCGAGGATCATACTTCACTTGCATAAAATGACTTAGTTAGGATCGCGAAAATTACACTTGTATTTGCCCAAAAGTGACTAAGATGGGGTCTATAAATGGCCACAGAACAGACTATAATGGGGCAGGGGCTCTGAGAGGCTAGCGGCACATACTAAGCAAAAATTCGCGATTCGCGGACACGATAGAGAAGTCGTTAACAAGGAGGGCAAACCTTTTCTGGTTTAATTTCACTCGAATCCTCGTCAATATTGATGTTGTTTATTACGAAATAAAATAAGAAAAAACGTGTCGTATCTCGTTATCCCGTTCATTACGCAGCAAACTCAGCTTCGAACAGGTTTCGTCTTTCGTGGTGCTTTGAAGAACGAGGAATATAACAATAGTTGCTATTCTTATTCAATTATATGCTAATAAGTTGCGGGGTATTCTAAAGTTTAGCCGCATCCTCAAGCTCAAATCTCCCATTGTTTCTTGTCACCAAAGTAACCAAATTATAGCCAGAGGTCTTGCTTCATTTACAGGGCAAATTATTTTTATGACTTGTGCAGTAGGCAATGTTGCCAGGCTGTTTACAAGAAACTGTTATGCAGCGATTGAATCAGTAGATCCTCCTGGGATCAGTCGTCGCATGTTTCCCCTGAGGCTCGTTAAGAACTTTCTTTTTGGTTGAACAATATTGACTCTATTGACTCTATTGACTCTAATGGTAAGGTAATGTCACCTATATCAAGCGCAGTTGGTGTTGTTTACTCCGATGCCAGTGACTCTGGTTTTGGTGGTTATTTCCTGTAGTGTGGCCTGGATTTAGTGTCAGGCGTTTGTTTCCACAAGGAAATGCGGAATAGCTTTGGTTTTAGAGAGATTTTGGCATTTAAATTTGTTCTGCTTTCTTTGGTAAACCAGCTATCAGGTTTAACCGTTGACTGGTTTACGGACAATCAAATTGTACCTCGATTATTTTTTCTGGTAGTGGTAAAGAACTTTTAGTGCAGTTCGAAGCTTTGTCCATATTTTATATCTGCCGTAATTATATAGGCAGCATTTCGATCGAAATGGTATGGATCCCAAGATCTCAGAATGACCAGACTGATTTTCTCAGTAGTATTTTCGATTCGGACGGCTGGGGCCTTAATTTCTCCACTTTCGTTTCATCACAATGACTTAGTTTGGGGTCCTCGTTCTGTTGATCGTTTCGCAAATCATGTGAATGCCAAATTCCCTCGTTTCAATTCAAGATTTTGGAATCCAGGTTCTGAAGGCATATATGTTTTTGTTGTGAATTGGCACGGGGAAAATAATTATGCCTGTCCGCCTATCTGTCTTATTCTGCGTGTCTTACATCATATGCGTAACTGCAAAGCTTCAGGTTCTCTTATTGTTCCATTGTGGCATTCCGCCCCCTTTTTTTCGTGGAATTCAAGATTACAGATATTAGTCTCTTTCTACTTCAGATCGGTTGCCTTATGTCTTATGGGTTACGCAGGCTTTTTCCGTTTTAGCGAGATAAGCCATATGTGTTAAGTTTTTTTCCTCGTATGCTTCCATTTTTTCTGGGATGGTCAAAACTGATCAATTCCGCGACAGGGCTAGAATCATTATGGCGAGGTCAGACCTACCGACTTGTCCTGTCAAAACCTTGGAAGAATACATCTCAGCTGCGCAGATCGACCTCTCCTAAGATTTACCTCTTAGAGCCCTTGCTACTCCTCGGTCGAAAGAGATGGTCCGAAGCCAAGGCACTAGCTATACGAGATGCTTTTAGATGTTTAATTAGAGCTGGAGGAGCCATCTCAGAAGCTAATGCCGGAATTCCTGATAGCCGATCTTTAGGGGTCTAAATTGTATGTATTATTTTTCTTTAACACCGTGCCCGGCAGGTCGGGGGAGTTCTATCCATAGGGCCGGGTTTTTTCCTCAGGTTTTGCTGCAACGGGCGCGGTGAGGTTTTTCATCTTATGGATACTCGTTGGTTTTTCCCCAGGTTTTGATTTTTTTGGTAGCTGTTTTTTGCCGTATGCACCTATGTAATTGTTGCTTTGGCGTGACTCAATAAACGTGCGGCCTCCAGTTGGCCCACGATAGCAAATACTGCGTCATGTTTCCTGTTGTTGTTTCGCACGGGTTAGGTGGTGTTAGGGAATTTAGACAAGAAGAGAAATTTGTTTTGGGTTGCATGGAGTTCACACATTGATGCATAATAATGAGCTTTCCGAACCTGGTTAAAACCTTGCTGACCTCTACATTTCTAACAACTCCGAGGTCCTCTGTTCTCAATCCGGGAGTTTAGACTTAAATTTCGAAGCTCTTTCAATCTAAAACTTAATTCACTTTTGATCAAGATCTCTGAGACCAAGATCATAGCTAACTCTCAGACTATTTACTTTCTTTTCTATAATAGTTCGTTGCATTTGGGGGGCGACTCGAATCATCTATTTTTCGCGTACCAAATCTAATTGATTTAGTTAGTTTTAGTAAATTAGATTTTCTGACGTAAATATGAGTGTTTACGCCACCAGGACTTCCAATATAATCAATAAATTCTATGCAGTTAAGGAATAAAATCTGCTTTAAAAACAAACGACAAACGTGAAAAATTTAGGCCAAACTTTTCAAGATAAGTAAATTCTAACTGAATTAGAAAATATGTCATTTTCTGTGTCAATATCTGGCGTCCGTGTTTCGACTTTCCCGCCAACGTACATGTCATTCTCATGATTTAACAACAAAGTTTCCGCTGCGCCTCTTTTCAGCTTTGCTGGCTTCTCGGCGACAAAGTTCTGCGTTACTGGTTTCGCGTCACTACTCATGCTCTGTGTAAAGTAAAGAAAAACTGAGCGGTTTCTTTTGATGACGAAGACTATCAGACTATATAAATTATCTATATACTGATATTTTAGTCACAGCATCAGCGGAAAAGAAAGGTTAAATATTATGTGTGATTCCTTTCTTTTGTTAAATAGTTCCTTATATTAACCCCTTCAGTGCCAAGGGGTGTCACTGTGGCGAGTAAAATCGTCTGGCGTTAGACAGAGTAAAATCTATAAGTACGTCCTTGGCACTGAAAGGGTTAACGGCTTATTATTATTTGTTAGGTGTTTTGGTATCTCTGTGGACTTTTATTCTCGGGTTTCCTTCAATTTAAAGGTATCTTTGTAAGAACTTTTTCCCTTTCCCGTTTGTAATCCGAGTTAATCTTCTTCGTCCTTAATTACACCATCCTTGTTCCTTAATGATCATATCATTGTCTGTTACGTGTTTCGCTATTTCCGTAGACTTTTATTTTCAGGTTTTCTTCTATTTAAGGCTAACTTTGTACAAGACCAAAAAAAATCAAAATAACGAGATATCATTCAACGTGATAATCTTGGCTACATCAACTCGAATTGTGCGCGTTTTAAATCGAGTTTAGAAGCCGTTTCAAAAGGTATTAGTCAACAGTTTTGTTTTTGCTTTCAATTCATTTCTGTGTAGTTTGCACGTGACAGATTCTTTTGAACTAGAGAAGCTTGACCTTGTGCTTTTCATCACGTAGAAAGGAAACATTTCTTCACATTAAAATCTGATCTTCTATTGCCGCCGTCGGTGCTTTCAACGAAACTGACCCCGAGACGTTTGTTGCCAAACGGCTCATTGAATACAATCGGCAGAGGACTATAACTAGTCGAGAAATGCTCCCTGATATTGTTTTAGTTCGTCGTTTCTTGTAGGAGAGGATTTTCCTATCAGCCTTTATTAGTTTGCCTTTGCTTTGGGAAGTACAATACAAAAGTGTGTTTATCATATCTTGGGTTTGCGTAAACAACTGTCAAGGGATTCTTTTAATCATCAGAGTTAATAAACCACCAACAATAAGGTGTTATTTTTCGAGAAAGGTTCGAAACTCTGTGCGCTGATAATTAATTAAACTGAACATTCTCCAAACAAGATTGTATTTTTTTTTAAGTTCTACATTAATCTGTGAATCAGAACAGACACCCAAATTCTAAAGAAGTATATTTCCGTAAGTATTAACATTACTTTTATTCAGGCCTGATAAACAGTACATCCGGAAACGTGATTTCAGCTGGCATGGTTCCTGAGAATCAAAGTTCCTTGAAAAGAAAGTTGTTTTGGGTTGCATCGAGTTCACACATTGATGCATAATGATGAGCTTTCTGAACCTTGTTAAAACCTTGTTGACATCTACATTTCTAACGACTCCGAGATCCTTTGATTTTTTTGTCCGGGAGTTTAGACTTAAATTTCGATGCTCTTTCAATCTAAAACTTAATTAATTCACTTTTGATCAAGATCTAGACCAGGATCATAGCAAAACTCTCAGACTATGCACTTAAATAGATTCTATTCTATAAAAATTCATTGCGCAAGAGTGTTTTAAAAAAGAACTTTTTGCACGGATAACTATGAATTTTTTTTTGGGGGGGGGGGGTAGGAAGCGACTCGAATCACCTCATTTTTCTCGTAACAAAGATAACTGATTTAGTTAGTTTTAGTAAACTGGGTTTTCGGACGTAAATAGGAGTGTTTACGCCACCAGTAAATTTTGCCATTGTAATTGAAAAAAACGTTGTTAGCCTGGAGTAGTATAGTAATTAGCGGTTCCAGCCCACTTTTCAAACTTTGTCATCAAATCAATTTTCCAAACCATAATCCAAATGTTGAAACAAATATAAATCAAAAATCGGATTCAAATTTTAGAAATATAAAATCTGAACCAAACCATAAACCAAACCATTAACCAAAACCATAAACCAAAATCTGAACCAAACCAAAAACCAAATGCTGAACCAAACCTTGAATCAAAATATAGGAATAAAATATTGAAATCAAATGAGGAACCAAAACCAAAACCCGGGACATCAGTCTGGATTATTATATCCTGTTAGGAACTTTATCTTTAACAATAAGTGGAAGACTTTGTTTTAGTCTCTCAAGTTCTAAAGAGCGATGGTCAAAAGTACAATGATGTGCATCAATATATCTATGCTTTTTACAAAACATTCCACCACAATAACTTCTAAATAAAAATTCTCGTTTTGATTTAGTGCAAACATAACATCTATTATAATTTTCTATACGTTTGAGACGATGAATAATTGGATATTGGAATGGACATTGATGCAATATTATATGATGATGATATGTACAAAACAATTTACCACATTCACAGTTGTATAAAACATCTTCTTTGCCACACGAATTACAGTGATTAGTATTCTCCATTATAATAGATTATATATAAAAAATATAATCTTATATAATTATATAAGATGACTTGCAGCACTGTTTTTCATGATGAATTTATTAATGATGGTGAAATGATATTTCCATTCTGTGATGAACAATTAACAACATTTAGTAAAGCAGTTGAGCAATGCTGTAGTGAACAGGATGTGACAACTGTAAATGGTATGAATACCTGCATAAATTGTGGTTTAATTATTGGTTATGATTTTATCACAGAGAACTTAAACTTCTATGACAAAATGTCTTTAATACGACAAAAATCAATATGTCATCGAAAATACCATATTGAGAATGTGATAAATAATATATCTTATGAGAATGATGTCCAATTGACTTATAATCAAAGGAAGCAGATTCATAAAGTATTCATTGAGATTGGTAGTGTTCTACATGAGGTTGATGATGGACGCAAACGGATGATCAGTATTAAATTTATTATAAAGCAATTATTCAAGATGATCGGACTTCCTCACAATGATATTAAAGTGACGAAATCAAAGAAAAAATTGAAAGATTATAAACAATTTTGGAAAAA
>JAEMPF020012753.1:0-25014 GCA_022496165.2 Catalaphyllia jardinei | reverse complement strand
AATAATAATAATGGTAATAATAATAATAATAATAAACTTTATTAAGTGTCGTATGTATTTAGCAATATAGTGCTAATTGGAGACACTGTAAATGAGTAACTGGATATTTCAAATAGAACATGAACTATTAAGAATCCCAGTTGGTGAGAGGCTGACCAGTTGGCTATTTACAAAACGCGGTCGAGGAGTTGAACTCGGGACTACCGACTTGTACCGAGAACAAATTCAGATAGCAGCAGGGTGGAGGATTTGAACCAGGGACCTCCAAAACTCAAATCCAGCGCCCTAAACCACTCGGCCACGCACCAATAGCACCAATAGCAAAATCAACACCAATCATTGTCCCGAGCGCACTTGCCCGTGCTTAGCGTCGGTTGAACAGTTGAGCTTTGAATTTTGATTGGTTCAGTTGCGAAGGATAGACAAATCGATCATTTATGTTATCAGAAGTTAAAGAAAATTTCTGCAGCTGGCTGTTAGCGCGGGAAAAAATTGGTAACAGCCGAAATGCGAGTGGACTTGTCTCGCTTGATTGGCTGAACAAGCCCCCTGTACTTTGATTAGATAAAGCGAGTAGGTGTTAAAACAAAACAAGAGTATTCATGCACGTTTGGTTTTGAAAAACCCTCCATCTAAATATTCACAAGTTAGAAGACTCTTTACCCTGGCGACATATTCTCTGGCTCTCTTTAGCTTTTCCTCCAGTGCTGACATATTTTGTCTGAGTTGTTCTTGTAAGTTTGCTGTGATATTCCTGAGTCTGTCAGACTCATGCACCTTATTGTCCACGCTATCCAATGATCTACTAGCATATTGCACTGTTTAAGAAATCACATTGTCAAGTGATTATCCCGTTATTGTCAAGTTATCTGTTCTTGGATTTACTGATCGTAACAATTACATTTTGAGGGAATGTGATGAATAAATAGTTAACACTGGAACAGATGATGGGCTACGATGTGTATATGAAATAAACTATGTAAACTTACGTCAACTAAGCTACCCGCAGCTATACTTCAATTTAGGCAATAAAAAGGCCTACAGATAAAACCATTCAGTCTGCAATGGGAGCTAATGGGTCTCAACTCAAGAAGATTACAACTCCAGTAGGAAACGCTTTACTACTGAGTTATGATCCCATTTGGAGTTAATCCATTACGAGGTGTGTTTATACCCGTGAAGTGACGGTTAATGGACTAAGGCCCTGAAGAACGAAAGATATACAGTTATGGCGTCAACTTCTGGATGATAAACAATAGGTTGAATTTAATGAATAACAACTTTCTTAAAAAATCTAAAATGAACTAGGACGAACATTGAAAACCAATCACATTAACTCGCACACTCACCATTCTCAAATGCCTGATTGGTCAGCACTGCAGCCCTCTCGGCTGATTCATTAATGGACTGCATTTTCTGCTCGAGTCTGTTCACTTGATCCAGTAGAGCTGGTACTTCATTGTTCACTGGATCGGAGCGGTAGATTGCCTCGTCGATGTTATCGCTAGAAGACTGGACATCAGACACGATGGAGTGCGGACTGCTTCCAACTTCTGCGGCTTGGACCAGAGAGTCTCGGGTGGATTGTAACGAATTGTAAAGTGAATCAACTGATGTCCCAGTCGTAACAACATCCATGTAAGTCTGATTCGACGAGGAAACGTTGGCACGGAGTCCTAAACAAAGCGCACAGATGCAAGGTTTAGATTCTACGTTTCATAGTTTCTACAACACTTTATATGTCGCTACTCTGTGGTAGATCGAACATGTCCTAAATGTAAGCCAATCCAGCTTAATCAAAACTATTATCAACATAAAGAGAAGAGGGAAAGGAATAAAACTTGTTGAAAAGGACATAGTAGCACATTGCCTTTGTAATAATGGTCACCTAAACCAAATACAGTATAATTTTGCTCCTGCTTATTGCATCTTCCTCATAACAAGTCAACGTCCGTTAGAGGTCTTAACTGTTGGATAGTCATAACTTTCGTGTGTCGTTACTCCCAGGATTTACTATTGCAAACAACCGCGGAATTTTACCGCCACTTTCAAGTGGTCGTTGCTTATAAGGGTATATTAACTAATACATTATATTTTGCTATCTTTGTACATTTTGTAGCCTGTTCAAAGAAGCACAAACTCGTAAGAAAACCAATCACGAATGTGTGGTACCGGTAAGCTAATAAGCAAATGCTACCTGGTAAGTCTGCATCCCTTTTCAAAGTAGTGCTGAGAAGAGTTTCGCTCTCATCTTCAGAAGTACCACCCCTTGCTTGGAGATCAGAACTAGCTAGCGAGAGATTCTGGAGCTGAAATATAGGCAAATAACGGTCTGTAAGTTGTTTTACGTGGTCACTGCTCGTTGCTGCTTTGAAGGAAATTAGTTCAAGGCAATCTGAGAGTAATCTACGACCCGTTGGAGGCTGACCGTTTGGCTAAAAATTCGTGATCACAGTGTTGAATATTAGCTCAGGACGACTATCAAACCTGGCATCTTGCCTTATCAGCCATGTTGCCTCCAAAATGGAATTGGCCACAGAAAAGTTACTTGTTGCTAGACAACAAAGCCACAAGACAATAGAATGTAACTGTAGGAAGCACGGAGAAATGATCTTACCCGATTCATAATTTCTTGTAATGACTTGTTGACTTGTTGCGAGGTTTCGATTGACTGATTTCCCAGTACAACCACTTCCTGGAATGTTTTGATAGCATCTACTGCGCGTGCTCCATGGGACAGAGTAGTGTTAAACACACTTTCAACAAAAAACACAAACAACATGTCACCAAGGGACACACTAGTAGAACTTCAGAGGGTGTCAAGTTTACCTATAAACTGACATTTTCATATTCAAACTGATCATTCCAACTGGTAAGGAAATCGTTCACACTTGATCGCGCTCACCTTTGCCTTTGTTTGGCCTCAGCAGTGAGATTAGCAGCATGCTTTGTGGCATTTTCCAATACACTTTCATTTGCAGCAGATAACTCAGGTTCCGTAACTGTTAAAGAGTTTTCCAAAGTGCGGATATGCGTTTTTAACTCGTTGTGAAGGTCACTAGCGTTCTATAAACCAAAAACATTTGGTTACCGACTGATTAAGCAACGCTTACAATCAATTTTCTTCAACGTCACTAGCAATTAAGTCTCACCCAAAATAGATTTTACTTTGTAATCACAATTTCAATTTTTTTACCAAAACATTTTAGAAACCAAAATCACCTATGGACAAACTGGGCGGAATTTGGGGATTTTTTCCCACTGCAATAAATCATCATTTTCCTGGATTTGAAGATTTATTTTTGTACACTACAAAACGACATTGTACAGTATGTCGTCTTTGTATTTTCTTCGACTTGTGATTCTGTTTGGCCACATATACATACGTCATCACACATCACTGTGTCTTGTATGTACCTGGTAGTTGCTTTCACCAGTGGAAACGTGTTGTGTGCTTGTGTTTAAGATTTCGGTGGTTGTTTGAAGAAGCTGCAGGGCCCGATCAGTTAAATCTCTGGCATCACTTATTTGGTTCTGTGGGAGAGAGGGTAGGAATTAATTCAATCGACAGACACCACAACTTCCAATATGAGACTGTTCAGTTGAGAAGGAAGTGCTTTTACCAGATTTCTAGATTTCTAGATTTCCTTCAGATTTTCCAATACCTAATACAGACAAAACCTCCAGTAAGCGACCACCCAAAATGTCACGATTACGAGAGCTTTGACCATAATGGGTCATAACTGCCGAGACTCAACCCATACGCCAACGCCGATGCAAGAGAAAAAAACCTGGTTCTTCCCATTTAGAAATCTCCGTTTCTTGCACTATCCAGAAATGCAATGTCAGAACACCTTACTATGCATTTTTCGCTCCATTATCTGCCAAGTGGTCCCTTACGGGAGGTTAAAAACAAGGACATTTTCAATCTTTTTGCTCTAAAAGTTGTCGCGGTCGCTTACGAGAGGCGGTCGCTTACAAGAGGTTCCAAGTAAAATGATTTACACTGTAACTTGGAAACGTTTGGTATTTTAGAAAACTGGTCTCTGACAAAAGGTGGTCGCAACCGGAGGTTCAACTGTATAAACATGAGAGGATAGGTGCAACGTGATAGTTAAGTGTTTTGCTTAACGAGACAAGTGAAGTACAGCATCCCAGAGTGGGGGTGCTCCTTGTCGTACTTAGAGTGTAAATCAAGGACTTTGGTTTCATTTAGGGTGTTCAGAATGAAACGCCAGTATATTTAGCTGTCTGGGTATCTTTTTGGATTGCACTGAAAGAAAAAAATAAAACTAGATGTCAAGTCCGTTTTATAGCGGTATCTTTTAGGGTTTAAATAAAGCTCAAGCCGCGCCTAGATTGGTCTCCTTTAGGGCTTTAATTCAAATATTCCAACGATCCCCGACCTTTTCGCATGGTAGTATCCCCCCGGAAATAGCATACCTTTGTTTGATTTATCAGAACAAGAGTCTGATTGATCAAGCTTGTGACATCGTTAATCCGTAGCTTCATCTCGTCAAAAGCTTCATTTGAGAGCATCAGGCTTCCTTCTGCTGCCATTGCAGTCCTGTTGAGCTCTACTGAGGTGTTTTTGTGAGATGTGACATTGTACTGTGCCGACATGGCCAAGGAGGAAGCAGCCTGTACATTGTGTAGCTCCTCGTTCACTGTCTGCATTTCACTGTCATATGTCCTTTGCAAGATTCCATTAATACCAGCCAACACGCTGTCAGCGTCACTCTGTAGTGTCGTCAGTTGACTCAGTATGTCAGCAACTGTAGCATTTAATGCTGAAAATACATAATTGAGAAATAGTGTTGACACATTCATATGCCCTGTGGTTCACTTCCTTGGGATGACCCGGACTAGGATCAATGATCCAAGAAAAAAAAAGACGATACTAACACCCTGACCAGAGTGGAAGACCCAGTCACCATTTTTTGGCCGCGTACAAAATTACCTTCACAATGAAGGAAACCTGAAAATAGTAGTTTACTAAGACAGAAAAACACCAAAGAGATAATAATAAACCATAAAGGAACAAGGATGGTGAAGGATGGAGAAGATTAACACGGATTACAAACGACAAACTTGAAAATGTTGGACTAAACTGTGACATAGCTCCTCTTATACACCATGATCTAAGTGATCTTGGAACATAGATCCTGATCCAGATCATTCGCTCAAAGTTAACAAAAGTAAGAAGAAGTAAATTAACAATCTTGTCGCGAATACAATACGTCCACCAAACTCAATGCTTTATCGTCGTCCAAAAGCTAGTGAAGTTAGTCAATGTGAGTAATTTTTCATTGCAATTGAGTAATAATCATGTACTACTGACCTGTCATATTATCCTTTGAAGACTGAGTGTTCTTATTTAGATCTTCAAGGCGGCTCAGCTCACGAGAAACAAGCGCTGCTAAATTCTCACTTTGTTGCGATGTGTCTGACAACTGAAGACAAAGGAAAATATTCATCAACAAAGCACAAACAGTCGTCACTCGGCTTTCGTCTTGCAGATGGAATTTCACCATCCCGAATAACAAGGCCAAGGAGGTTTATTCTTGAGCATTCACAATGAGATTCATGAGCACGACGAAGAACAAGGGTTTCAGACTTTACCTAAGACGGCTGTGAGCCCCACCCAGATCATTTTGCTAATCTTTGTGCTAAACTACACGTGTCTTGTTATACACGCCCTGTATGCTGTTAGCAGTTACCTCCAATGGCAACTCTGGTAAATACAAATGTCTGTGACAACCATTTAAAAAATGGGACAAAACTAGACTGTTTGCAGTCGGTCTTTTCTTTTAGAATAGGACGAGTGTTTGTCCCCTTGAACATGAACGCAAAGACGTGTTATGTATGAGAAATCCTTTCTCGTTTGAAGAGTATCGCCCCGTACTCACCGTCTGATTTTGAGCGGAAAACAGACTGCAAACAGTCTATAGCGAGCCCAGAATCTTGAACATTACAGATGATCGAGAAAAGAATAGTACCAAGACTAACGGGAAAAGAAATGTTTGGTTTACGGAAGAAATGACTTTCCTAATGATTGGTGCAATTGACAACTAAGTATTCGACGAAAATGAAGTCTAGAGGAAGTTGGGTGACCTGAGAAATCAACAAGGCCACATGCACCTACACAAGCAGCAGATTCATTGTGAATTCTATGCTTCTGAAATTTGGGTTGATCATAATCTTACCAAGGCTTGCAGTTCACTGACAGTCTCATTTGGAGTACTCTCCTTTAGCTGGGTAATGTTTGCCAGAAGCCCTTTCACAAGCCTGTCAAATTCTGCCGAAGATTCCTGCAAAAATAAAACGACAGCGAAGCTAAAACAGTCATACCTCTACTACCGGTCACTTAACAACAACAACAACAACAACAACAACAACAACTTTTAGAAGTGTAACAGCTCTCCTAAGCTGCTATTGTTTTATTATTGTATCAGCTGTTAATGTTTTAGGGCTAGGACCATTGTTTCTGCTGTTTAAGGGTATTGAACCATTCACGTGAGACCTTACGAGAGCTTCAAAATGACCCCATATTTTCGTCCCAGTTGAGAGATTTGCTCTTATCTTACACTCCCAACAATGGCCACCGCTTCACAATGGCCAGTAACCTCTGACCTTCAAGGTGGCCATTGTAGAGAAATTCGACTGTACACTGTACTCTTTTATTCCGAATTTTTGTAGATATCAGGCCCTGCTCAAAATAAAGGTGTGAATGCCAGTCAAATGTTTACTTAGAGGTGTTTCCTCAGAGATTGCCTTCCCTAACATTTCTCAAACATTCACCGTTCCACACGTTTACATCATAAATGTCTGATGTCAAAGCAGTCTACACGTGACCCAAGGTTGTTATTTTCACGAGCGAGTCTCAAGAGACATTCTGAAACAGGACAATCTAACCTGTGCTTCAGTGATAAGATTCTCCACTTTAATCAACTCTGGCCACAACTCTTCAAGGTTAGAAACCCTATCGGCAGTTTCTTGCGCGTCTTTCAAGGTCGTCAGAGTTGTATTCAACTGGCCTTGTAAACCAAGTCTGGTACAAAGTGGACATGCTAAAAACGAACAAATTTAGTCAGAGCCGGGAAGATAAACACATCACTGCAAAAACAAACGTTTAGAGACATCATATTTTCTTTTACGTCAAGAGTCTACAGAGAAAAACACTACAAGAAATCTGATGAGCATGAATGCTTTCGCTCTCCACGCTAGATGTTTTGCATTCATCTTCTTCGATCGACTTTTCACTTGCCAGTTAACACTTTTCAATAACCAAAAACTGGCAGAGTATATCCAAAATGTTACTGACCAAATACGGTAAGGGATTCATGTAGACCTAACCTACAGCAAAATGTCTTTTCAAGACCCTTCCCATCAACCTCTGGTACTTTACAAATATGAAATACTCTCAATCTAATGACGCTATGTCTCCAGTGAAGGTTCTTGTTTTAGTTGTACAAGTACGTTCCCACCCTTGACATTTCTTTTTTCCAGATTCCCCCATTTTCACAACTCAAAATCTTGAGACACCCCCCCTTTTTTTATCATTGCCCTCTGAACTATTTTTTTAAGAATGCTTCCTAATAATACCATGACTTTTCTGACCTAAATTTCTATTTTTACTTTTTCCTGACCTATCGTAGCCATGGCATGCGTTCTACTTGTGAAGATAACCACGCGACAGCTCTTATATAATCTCAATTAACACGTAACGAGTACTCACGATCACAGCCATTCCCTGAGAAGTTGGTGTGTTGTAACATACAGCGGTCACACATTCTACTGGTCACGCCAGGCTTGCAGTCACACTGTCCAGAGGCACGGTCACATCGTGTAAAATTGTGTGAGCCAGTCTCATTGCAGTTACAAGCTGAAATATGAAAGTGACATTATCTAAATATTACTGCTGGATAGAATTGGATTAAGGAACAGCAACAAAGGTCTAAAAGACACATTTTCAGTTTAGTCACTGTTGACGGGCACTTTACCTCCATTACTCGAAGCAAACACAAGTTACAATGTAAAACCAACAAACAACTTCAAACAATTTTTTTTTATCACAGGCCATGACACCGTAAAACATTTTAGCAACAAAAAAGAACTTGAATGTTTAACAAGTTTTTTATTACGAAACTTATTTACTACAGCGGTATTAATCTACAACACCGAAGTTTTGTATATCTGAAGATACAGTCCTTCCCAGTTCCAACTAGTCTTGCAGGAGGTATTGGTGACGTTTCACAGCTGCAAGACGAATCTCACTAAACTCAAAAGGAATTGCGACTGTCTGTACATTCTCATCTTCTTTTTTCCATCGGTTTTACTTATTGACATAAGCTATCTCTTACCTTGACAGGTAGCATTAGGAAGACCAAAGAATCCCCACTGACACAAGTCACACTTCTCGCCAAGAGTGTGGTTCTTGCACTCACAGATACCCGACTCATTACACTGAAGGGAACTTGATCCAAATCTGTTACATTCACAAGGTGTACAGCCACTTGAAGTGAAATTATAGCTGTAAGGCTACAAAATAACAACAGCAATAGTTCTAAAATTAACAGTGTCTAACCAAAGTTTTCACGTTAGTCGTAAGAGCAGTTTGAAAACAGCTCCATTTTCCCAATTCATAACCATCCTCGTCCCTTTCTGGTTTATCATCCCCTCTTTTGTTATCTTAATTGCCTCAGTAAATTACTTTTTTGAACATCACAAAACATTCATACAATATTTTCAAATTGTGTGCAACAATTCTGTACGAATACAGGCCCAATTAGCTCAAAGTAGACAACGCTGTTCAGTGGATAAACACATATAATAACAAAATAAACTGTTAGTACTATCCAGCGGGTAGTCATATTTCCAGTGAATAAGGTTATTAACAGATAACATTTAGGACACACGCATTATGATACACGCGAATTGTTCTTAGCTAAAAAACCCATCGCCTATTGAAAATCAGGGGGAGTAATACTCTTAAGCTATATGTACATTCAATGCAGGAAGTGTCATGCCTGCACATCCAAAGTCTAGACTACTGACTGAAGACTTACAAAAAGTAACTTTCCAGTGCTCTTGTCTTTTAGTTATAAACTATCAATTACCTCGCATCTGGAACAATTCAGTCCTGACACGTGGGGCTTGCAAGCACATTGTCCAGTGACATGATTACACACATTATGATGTGCACCGATTCCATCACAGACACAAGCTACAAGTCAGAGTTGACATAAATATGATAAAATTGGTTACGATACACTACTTTTTTTGCATTCAACTGCTGTAAAGCTTAAACTTGCAAAATCATTCCTAGAAGCAGTGAAGGTGGTTGTATGAGAATGCAGTCAATCAAAACTCAAAGTAATTACATGTAGCCACGTGAAGGCAAGTGCAGGAAAACGTGTGTGAACCAGTCGCGATTGGTCTTAGCTTTACTTCTGAATGGATGAAAAATTGGCGCAAATTTTTTAAGCCAAGGACGTAGCGTAGTGATGCACAACCAATTACTTTCAAACCGCTCTAATATTGGCTAAAACTGTCCAACTGGCAAATCTTGATAGCTAACTTTGAGATGTACGAGACACAATGGCCGCCAGGCTCGAAGTCCTCAAAAAGTGGAATTGAGTTGCTACAGGTTCAGTCCTTGGTAAAATTTCAACGAGAAAACGGAAATGGTCTCCAGAAACTTGTGTACAGTAGAGGTTTTCGGTTGTAGCCCGATAGTGAGCAAATTGAGAAGAGAATTTGACAGAATATAACCTGTCGACTACGCCATGTGAGATGGACGAGCCCAAGATGTCCCCGGGATCAGCCCCAGTCCCCTAGTAGGTTACAACACAACACTAACTACGCCCCATTATACAGCATGAGAGTTGACAGGCAAGCTACCTTGACACTGCTGTTGAGTAGCATTTCCCCATGTTCCATTCTCACAGCGTTCACAGTAAAAACCAGTTGTGTTATGCTGGCAGTCGATACATTCCCCTGTTGTTCTGTTGCAGACATCTGAGTTGTTGTTACAATGACATCTGGAGCAGTTTCCTCCCGGAGTCAGAGGTTCTCCAAAGAACCCTAACACACAACTAAAATACAAAGAAAGGTCTGCACTAAGAGCTGTCCATGGTAAATAGTCATCTACCTGAAACAGACACCTTAATATTTGGTGTTTTTGAGGTCTGATAAAACAAGGTATCTTGCATTATTTTGGTATATTACATGTATGTCGTACATTCCTTGTCGCGCTGTGCAACAAAGACCCACATTACTTGTGCTTTCATTTTCAGTTACACATTAACCCAATTGAATTCTTTTCCATTGATGGTGAGTGGTCACAAGTGATACAAATTTCCTAGTGTGCCCCAAGCCTTAAAAAGAGAGATAGACGGCTTGACATAATTCCTCACCTTCCACAAATGTCTCCCTCATATCCCTCAGAGCAGTTGAGACACCTTGGCTGACCATCAGCACCAGCTTTACACAGTGCACTGAACAAGAAAAAAAGCGTAATAATAAGCAGGGGCTCATAAAATATCTTGGCTGAGATAAAAATTGACAATCCAACATAATCTCGTAGTCATGTACAGAGTCCTGCTACACATGACCAGGTGTGTACTATGGAATAAGAGTTACACACCCTTGATGGATCAAAGGACCTCTAAAACCTAATACTCAAGGCCGTTAGCGCATTGTATTCATGCCTTGCTTTGGAACATTGTTTACAAACAACTCGATTTTGAGAATTGCCACTCCCTCCTCAAAACATGCTGCTATCTGCGTCCTCAACAATCACCTCTATGCGTAAGCTTATGTTCCTAAATGTTTCGCTTACTTTAGGGAATCAAATCAATAATATTATTGGAGTAGTGGTGTTTGCATGCAGTGCATACTCACGTTGTGGTTCGTGGACTTTCACATGGACATTTCTTGCAGTCACCAGGTGTTCCGTCAGTGGCATTACCATAGAAACCATCTACACAGATCTCGCAGTGAAAGCCAGTAGTGTTGTGAGCACAATTCTGTCAACAAACAAGTTAGGCAGGTGTTTAGCAAAACAATGTTTCAGTTTCATACCAGTGCTCTAGTTTTTCAACAGACCGCGGGTGGTCTCTCTTTTGCTCGAAGTTCCGTGGGGAAGACAGCAAAGAAGAATGCAATAAAAGCGCTTGTGTGACACGAAGCCGTGAGCCCCAATCAGCATTAGCGTCGGAGTCGAGTCACGCTAACAGTCACGCTCGCATGCTCACTTGTTTTGCTTTCTTCCCCCTGGATTTCTGAGCAAAAGAGAGACCGCTCGAAGTCTAGTTTTTCTATAAGCTTCAATTGCACTGTCAGATATAAAGCATAGAGATTATTAGGAATAAATCAACTTACGTGTAGCAAAAAGGAATTGGAATAACACTAGATCCATGACAGCGAGATGACTTACCAAGCATTGTCCTGTAGCAGGGTCACACTCGTCAGTGTGACCATTACAGTTACATGGCTCACATTTGCCAAGATACATGTCGCTTGACACATTCACCCTGTGATATCCTCTTGCACAACGCTGAAAATCATGAAGGAAAACACAAAACACTTCTGACACATTTTCAACAATTAACAAGGAATGAAAGTCAATGAGAAACCTGCCATATTTTCTTTCAAATTAACTGTGGATAAAACTACTTTGTGAGAAAGACAATAAACAATGAATCACCATACACTGATACTGTAGGCAACAACAGTATCACATGCAGATGCTAGCGCATATTTGTATGACCCACTGGTGAACTAATGCAAATCCTGCATTTTAATTGGCTACGCTACTAGAGGACTATTAGTAATAGTCCTTGAGCAACGAAATTCGCTGGCTTTTCTTTCGTTGTATTCTCAAATAAATATTTCTTCAACCCTTGCATTTGTTAACTTTATTACTGCACCGGTCAATAGTCCATTTGGCTTCGCCTCATGGGCTGTTGACCCGTACCCCTTACGGGCTAATTGTTAAATAGACTGGCACTGCATCTAGTTCACAAACTTAACTGTGTCATACCTCACAGGATAAACCAGTATAACCTGTTCCACAGCTACACTGTTCTACGTCATAAGCTCTTCCTGCTTCAGACACCATGTCACTTACATCAGAAACTTTAACATCACCAAGGCTGAAAATAATACAGACATTACTAGAACTATGATTTTATTAAAAAGTTAAAAGACGTTCTCTGGTTAAAAAGTTTTAAAAACTAAGCTTTCACTTTTTAAAGATTGCAGACTGGCAGTCGAAAGCTTAGTTTTTAAAACTTTTAACCAGAGAACGTCTTTTAACTTTTTAATTATGCCTCCTGATTATTCATCGATTTTTAAATATAATTTTATTGTTTTTGCAACAAGATTATCCCACGTATTACTTTCTTACCGAATACTACTTATTACCAACCTGCACTTGTAAGGAAGAAAATGCAAAGCTCTACTAAAATGGAACATTAAATGATGTATATCTTAACCACGTGACCTGTAAGTATCTTGTGACTTGTTCCATCAATCTCTTGCTTTTTATTTCCAGTAAGGAATAATATTTCTGCTGGCATTTGACTCTCATATCTTACCTTTGTACTGGCAAATTGTACGCAACCTGATCAAATGCTGGGGTAGGGTGTAGTTATGTTCTACCTGCCCTCATGAAGGAAACATGAGTCTTGGTTCCTGAAGACAGTAACCTTACCAACAGATTTTCCAACTAAATATGAAATGATGGCTCACCTTGTGAGGTACGTTCCGTGGCCATCAGAATAAAATGATGCTGTGATGAGAAGACCTTGAAGCCTGGCCAGTACAAGCAGAAAGTCTTTTCTAGACACTGGTAATGAGCTTCCACTGTGAACCCAGGAACTCTGGACAAGATCAAAAATTAATGGAAAAAGCACATGATCTGTCTTGTAACCATAACATTAATTTAAGTCAACTTTACTAAAGGAAGCCAAATTGTACATGAACTCTTAATCATAATAATAATAATAATAATAATAATAATAATAATAATTATAATAAAGAGAAAAAACTTTATTTATTCCACATGATCAGTAAAAAATACACACATTGAATAACGAAATGAAGAAGTCATAAACAAGTAGAAACTTATACAAATTGATAAATAAAATGCACATAGGTTTACAAAAAATAGACTATTGACAGATTCAAGAATATGAATATTAAAATATATACCCTATGTACATTCTTCTTGTGTACGAAAGAGAATAATAATAATAATAATAACAATAATAATAAAGGCGCCTTATACAGTCCACGACATGATTAAGACTAATGATAATGATGATGTTGATGGTGACAACAAAGGAAATGAACCTTTGCAAAGTTGAATGATTTGTTCCACTTTATTTATTGTTACATCCTTGTGTCGTTTCAACTCTGAGTACAAAATTACAAGGTTTCCTTTGATTTTATTTGTGAGTTATATCCATAGTTATCATTGATTTTATACAGTCATGAACATGCTCTTACGAATTTTACAAATGTCTTGAACCCTTAATTCTTTCAAATACATAGTTACTAGTTCTTCACCCTACAAAATTAATTTTCAAACAAGGATAAATTCAAGTTATTATAAGAAACACCTTACCTCTTTCATTGACACATTTCTGGCAGCAATCTGGTCAGCTGACACAGCTGTTAGGGAGTGCTCAATTGAAATGTTCTTGACTCCCTAAGGTGAAGACCACATACGCTACATTTAGTAACAAAACTTAACATATGTTGTATATGCAACTTTAAATTGCTTTTGAAAGGGCTAAGGATATCTTCATTTTAATTTGGATTGACTTTTAAACATCTTTCTGGTATTTGGCACAAACAGCTACAGCAGCTCTGTGGTTAATTGACATCTTTGTACTGCTGCTGGTCTTCGTTCCAATTGTTGTTGAGTACTCTTAAATGTCATCAGCCAAGTCCCATTTTCTTCAAAACCCAGTGGATATTTACTTAAAATAAATCCATAAATATTCCAGTGGGTGTTTACAGAATGTTACTAAATAAATGCTCTTTTTGTATGGCATTTGTTCATATTTTAACTCTTAAGTACCGGTATATCTCTTTACATATCATTGTTCATTCCCATATATACCTTCAGGATAACTTTTGGCTGTGATGTTATCAAAGTCCCATTTGACAGTGGCTTGAAAAAGAGTTTTAACTTTAAATTTCCACCATAAGCTCCAACCTAGCAATTAAATATAGCCAACCAATGTAAATAATATTTTATTAATCACCTATTCACTAGTGTTACTGTATTAACAAACATGCCTGCATTGAAACTAACTTACATTTACTCTAAGTATTTTTTAGAGCTCTTTCAATTCCAAGCACAAGTTTTTTCTTTAGTACCTGTAGTTCATAGCTCCTACTGATTCCCATACTTTGGGCACTTTGTACATCTCATGACCTTGTCAACCATGTAACATGATTGTGGTCATTGGACAACAGAAATAGATTTGTACTGTATGATGACATAACTAAGATTAAAAATGTGATACTATTGACAAAGCAGACAGGCAACATTTTATGGAAATACGAATGTTTCAAAAAAAAAAAAGAAATTGAAACTTTATTTGCTGGACGGCACAGTGCATTATTCATTTACATTCCCAAGTAAACTTTTATTTAGACATCAATGTTCTCAAAATTGGTAATCTTACCACTGATTTCAAATACCATGTACTTTCATTTCTTGCCTTACATTACTTTTTATTAGGGACATATCCGTTTTTTTATGACTGATGAGGTTAAATGCCTATTCTTTTAATGGAGTTGAGAGATTCTGGTAGCACAACATGACAGTACAACAGTTGCTGATGATAATCTTGATATCTATCATTACCTGACTATACATACTAAAGGTTTTACCAATGACAAGACAGAATATTTAAATCTACTGGCAGATAATAGTTCTTACCAAGCTGTCATCAGTGAAATCAGAATTTGTTTTCCAATAAAGAGTTTCATTGGTTGAAATGTTTGCAGCAATCATGCTCACAGGACTGCCATCATACTAGGACAACACATGAAAGAAATTGTTAGTAATTAAAATGGTTCAGCAGACTTGAAACTATAAAGATTCCTAATGCCTCAAATAATAGAAACATCAGCAATCAATCCTTTGAGGAATACATTTACAGCATAGCTTTACTTAGAAAGAAGCATCGTTACATGCAATATAGCAGACAAAAAAATACTGCAAAATGCGATAATAGGCATATCTTAAAAACAGCTCAGAACCATTATTATAAAAGTTTACTGTTCAAATGACCAATATTTATTTCAGAGATCAGATAAAGGGCCTTTCTACCAATGCCACGGAAAATAAAAAACAACGTTTTGCATTTTTCATGTAAACATAACATAAACACATCCATACATCAATTTACCATCATGATGGTGAGTTTAGTAAATGACATAAGTGAAGTTTCACACGATTATTTTTTTCACAAAGAAAATAATGTGTGCCAGGAGCTTGCAAGTGTTGCCCCTACATGAACATTTTGTTTTAAAAATTGTTAATTTTGGGGTCCTGTATTTTCCGAGTTTGCAACAGACTCTTATGGAACTTTACATGTTTACTAAAGTTTGCATGATTAACAGAGGGTAAGGATTATTTTTTGTCCAAATGAATTTCCAAAAGTGTGACATTGGTAAAAAAAAGGCCATTAATGGCGCAGACACACAAAGCAGCTTTTATTTTAGATTTGAAACAAATTAAGTCTTCATATGGTAAGATTCTTACATCCACTGAGATCTGAGTGAGATCAATTGAGTTCTGACTTTCTTCATCTGTTCCTAAACTCCAAACACCAAGGCCAACTTCACTCTAAGACAAAGGAGAATTAATACTGAACATTATACAGACATGTAAAGTAAAGCGTTTTCCAGGACATTTTAGACATGATATGCAAACAAATTAGCTTGTAAAAGTAATGTAAAGTTGATTCTTTAAATTAGGATAGCCCTTTCAGCACTAAGCTGGTATTAGCAGACAATTATAATAACCTGACAACTATAATAAAAGTACCCATCCCCCACAAGTGTATAATTAAATAACATAAATTGTATACCTATACCTCTGGAAACAGAGCATTGCCGTTCATGTGCCAAGAGAATGGAACTTAATACCCAATGAAATCTGAGTTTTAAATGAGCACTTAAGACATACTTGTTAACTAAATTTGTTAATAACAGATCATTGTTTCTCTAGATTTATATATATTGCTTTAGTTTTAATTTTTCTTTTTTTAATCATTGTTAATTTTAGCTACATTTAAGTATCATACAATAGGATATGGTTGTAAATTTGTAAATATTTGGCATGAGCAAAGGATATGAGTGCTATATATTAAGTAATTTTTGTTATCATTATTATTATTGTATGCAACAAAGTAAGAATGTCTTAAGGTGCCCAGGAAATGCTTATGCTTACTTGAAAGGTCTTTCAAAATAAAGAAGAATCTCATTTTCCATTTTTGGAATATCTTTAAAAGATATGGACATTTTTGTATTACGCAAATTAGGAAAGTGATGACACCATGAGGTTCACACTAAAATGGTAAATACTGAATATAGAATATCTCTGGAAAAGTTTTGGGGCACTTAGAATTAAGGTTAGACATATCAGTTACCATCTTTTTTCCTACGGAGGACTGATACTTCATTTTCATTTAGTGTAATACCTCCTTTTGGTAATGTGTTGTACTGCTGCAGTTTGCAGTGATTCCCATACACACGCAGTTTGTACATCCTTCGGGGTTACTGTTCGTCAGGTAGAAAAATCCACTCTTGCACTCATCACAAAGCAAACCAGCGGAGTTGTTCTGATAAAAAGATGAATAATTAATTGAGAAGGACACTAGACTTACATTTTCACCTCTAACTCTGCTGAATTTGTTTTAGTATAAGGCCTCCCTTCAAACTGAGTAAAGGTAACTGGTAGAAAATACAAAACCATAGCCAGGAAACGAGTACACTAGACAAGACTGAATGAAGTAACAAACTGCCTCTAATGAATTTGATTAACCTCTTCAATACCAAAAACAGGTCATTCCTGTGTCCCCCAGCTGGTTACTAACACATTTTGTAGTTTGTGTATGTGGTTAACATTATTTTCTTAACTAGGGGTAAATTTTTTTTTACCAATAAGCAGGCTTTTAGCCAGATGGGCATCCAGACGTCCTGTGGACATTTTCAATATATTGTCTTATAAATTGTTCATTTGAGCAGGCCCTATAGCATGCCCACTTTTCAAAAACTGTCCAAAGCCTGCAAATAAGTTGCACTAAACTAGTTGTCTCATGTGGTAGCTCATGGTTCAGTTGTACAGATTTACCACGTAGCAGACCAAGTATTCCCTCTCTGACATGACTGGCAATTACTATCAAAAAGTGGAGCACATTATAATGATAATGACTTTGAAACTTAGGTAAGTGCACTAACCTTGCAAGGACATTGGTGAGAAGATTTATTGCACACTTCACTTAAGCTGCCATTCCTATCACAGTTACAAAGAGAGCAGCCTGAACTTGAGAAATTCTTGTATCCATCCATACATTCAGAACACTTATCACCCTGTACACCGGGACGGCAGCTGGAAAAGTCAAAATAAGAAAATACACAATAAAATAACTAACTAAGCCTCAGAGGTACCATACATCTCAAAAACCATGGTTACAGCACAAACCAGCTAATACTTTTAAAAGCCATGAGTTTGAATTATATTATACAATGAACGACACTTGAAACACACCACTGTCTGAAATCAGTTTATGAATGCTGCCTTGCAAACAATATTGCACTGGTTTAAATTTTATAACTCTCTTTTGGTTAATGTGATCAGTTTGTAATACAATTTTGAGGAGAAAATGGGTGCTCACAACGGATAATTCTAAGGATTTGTAAGGTTTAATTAATGATAAGGAGAATAAAACAGACCACGATATGGTCTATACACCATACATAGTTGGCCTGCAAGTACAAGCAGTTGGTATGAGAGGCACAGATTTAGTGTATGGAGAACAGAATTCAGTGTTCCCTACCTGCACAGTCCAGTGGTAAGATTACACTGTAAATCCATTGATCCTACTGTGCTGCAGTTACAGGACTAACAGACAAGTTTAAAAAATACAAAAATAAATCAGCAGGCAATTCAAACATAAAAATTGTTCATGGCCCAGCTTTGGAGGTCCCCAAGTCAAACGATGGACTGCGGTCTGTCAGTGATGAGTCAACGAGTTACTGACCAAACCCTTAATGACACAGTGTCAAGTCTAAATATTATGCTCTGGTTAGTCTCACTCCAGTCAGCTTACATGGCAGTTTGGTTGGCCTCAATAGTGCTAGTGAATGAAGACTGCTCTGATTAGCCTGTTTACCTCTCATCAATAGTACGAGTAAGATGAACATGAGATGTACTTAAAAGACTCATAGACTCACCTGGCCGATATATTTAATACACTTTGGTCCCTCCCAGGGCTACAATATTATTTATAAAAATGCTGCTGCATAAAAGGTAGGACTATCAGTCATCAACTCAAAATTTTCAGCACCCTTAATGAATCAGGCTATAGATTTTGTAAACAAGTGGCAGCTTCTTTACTTTGTAATTGAATTAATTAATACATGTTGACCACTCTAGCAAATGAGATGAATACAAAACATACAGAACTAAGCAATACACTGTAAATGCCAACAACATGACAGAACACAGTGTTACCTGACAGCCAAGAGTTTCATTCCATCCCCAAAATGTGTGATTACATTGATCACATGTGCGACCAACAGTATTGGGAGGGCAGGTACACTGGCCAGATATCACATCACAAATTTTATTCTCTCCCTGACAACCACATTCTGACGTAAATAAAAACACCATAGTGAAGGTTTTACATGTTGCATGTTTATGCTTTATGTCACAGTTACAAACTAAGATCAAAAATTGCGCCCACAATCATACCTAATACATTGAGCTGTGCAAAAAAAAACAGCTCACTGTCTCAGTGCTGGCATGGTACAAAAGTTAAAAGGTGCAAGTGAAGTATGATCCTCGCAGTAAATTTTCCAATTTAAGCAATTGGAAAGAAGAAGCCTGAAAAAAATCAGGGCTTCAACGGGATTCGAACCCATGACCTCCACGATACCGGTGCGATGCTCTACCAACTGAACTATGAAGCCACACATTGGGAGCAAGGTCAATTTAGTGAGTTCATATCTCCCGTAAGAGTGAAATGATGAAAGTGTATATGAAATAATTCATATTTGAACTGCGGTTATAGATGCAAGTGAAGTATGATCCTCGCAGTAAATTTTCCAATTTAAGCAATTGGAAAGAAGAAGCCTGAAAAAAATCAGGGCTTCAACGGGATTCGAACCCATGACCTCCGCGATACCGGTGCGATGCTCTACCAACTGAGCTATGAAGCCACACATTGGGAGCAAGGTCAATTTATTGAGTTCATATCTCCCGTAAGAGTGAAATGATGAAAGTGTATATGAAATAATTCATATTTGAACTGCGGTTATAGATGAAAAAATCAGGGCTAAATTGACTAAATTGACAGGGCTAAATTAAGCCCTGATTTTTTTCAGGCTTCTTCTTTCCAATTGCTTAAATTGGAAAATTTACTGCGAGGATCATACTTCACTTGCATCTATAACCGCAGTTCAAATATGAATTATTTCATATACACTTTCAAAGTTAAAAGGTGCTTGGGTGAGCCAAAAAAAGAAATCTCTTCTTTAAGTCTTGCTGCACAGCCTTATGCCATCTTCAGCTAGTACTCTAATACATGTAGAACTTGGAGACTCAAGCCCTAAACAGCACCATCCCTTTCTTACTCCGAAAAGTTAAAGAACAATCAGCTGCAGTTGAACCTGTCTGATACTGACAACAAAGGGACTGAGCTGAGGCCATTATTATGGGATGCTGGTATTGTAGAGTTAGAATTTGTATGAAAAAATATCAATTGATCATTAAATCTCTGGGACTGAGTGAACTGTCAATAATATGCTGTTTGGCAGAAGTACATGTAATCTCACTGTAAAAAGTCAGCATAAAAGAATACTCTACTTGCTTACACTGTAGGCCCTTCACTGCAAGTGGCACATAGACCATCAACAACTCCCCTCCCCACAAAATGGTAAATATTTCCTTACTCTATATTCATGTAGCATCTTATCAAGATCACGTCTGCATTTCAATGAATCAGATTACCTGAACATCCCTGTGAAGTGAAATTATAAAATCCTGCAATACACTGGTCACATGTCCTTCCTGTTACTCCAGGCTTACAGTAACACTGGCCGCCATACTTTTGACAAGTGCTGTTTATTGAACCAGTCACATCACAGTCACAAGCTAAGGAAAACAGCACAGAAACACAATTGTTAGTTTTAATTTGCATCATTCTACATCAGATTTGCAAAATGTACAAATTGTACTTGTCTGTACACTTATACTTCTACCAATAAACTTTTATTATATTCCTATTAGCAGGTCACATGTACATGTAGGCTGACAGTGCTCAGATTGCATGAGTGTTACACAACTCACCAAAAAAATGGACAGTAAGTAAGTCAGTCAGTAAGACAGTAAGACAGTGAGTAAGTCATTAATATTACTACACATTCACGCTGTGATTTAAATCGATTAAAACAGAAATAATCAACAACTGCCTTGTGTTAAACTTGGTGGAATACAAGGTGAAGCCTAATGGAACACCTACCTGTGAATTGACTAGTAAGAGCTCTACAGTATGATAGACATAAGATAACCTTTCCAACCTTACTAATTTACTAGGCAATCTGGTAAGGAAGATTAATTATTGTTAAATTACATAACATTTTGTAGCTGGGCATTTCTCCCAACCTGTTGGTCTCTTTCAATAAATCATTCAAGATCATTAGAGTATAGACTAGACCCTGATCACCCAAAGAATTCTTCTAAAGGGATAACCTAAAAAGACATGATGTGTCTCATTAATTTTTAGGCTTGAATGAAACCACTGTCAGTAGTAAAAACAAAAAAAATACAAACAAACAGAAGTTTCAGGTTAGGTGAATTTATTAATACACTTGAAGCAGTCCCACTGATAGTTAAAGGGGTTTATTTTCTTTTTCCCATTAATTTTATTGGGGTCAGTAGGAAGGAGGGGCAGTAGAGGGTCAGTAGGGGGTCAGTTGACTGGGAGTCCATGTTTTGTTGAAACCCCAAGCAAACAATCTCAACTTACACAAAGCTCCTCCAAGATAGTTGACTGTAAGGGAGAAAACTTGTGCAAGACAAAACTCTTCCTGGTCAGTTCCAACTTTCATGTCATTGTCAATGACAGAGCAATTCGCCAAGAAATCCTGCCGAGTTGAATTTCTGAGCAATGTTGCTTGGTGGAATTCTTGTGGCAAGGCCACAACATCAACTGGTGAAAAACCAACTATTGATGCCTCATAAGTGACATTAACCACTACAGATCCAGTTAATGACATTTCTCCCAGTGCCACTGTCAGGTTCTGGTAACAGCGTTCTGGGCAGCTCTTTAGGGAGACCACACCAGAGCTCAGCCCTACACTGATCACAGCTGAAACTGTTGAAGTACTGATGTAAGATAGGATTAAAGTAAAGACGCCAGTAGCATTCACTCCTTGCACAATGTGAACTGTACTTGTCCATGTCTTGTTCCCCTAAAATGAAATAAATTAAACAAGATTGAAATATATTTGACAGTCAGAATGATAATACAAAACTGCACAGCACATGTTTTCTTTTTGGCTACTTAACATATTACATTGTAACAAAGAAGAAATTAGACTTTTCAAATCATCAATAATTCTTTAAGTGTAAACAAACGAAATTATGACCATGATGCCTTTGGATATCACATCTTTAGCATAGATTTTTGAGATTTCATTTCTCTGTTTTCTCAAGACTGCGTTTGACCAAGATACCAGAACCATTGAAATCTGCCAAAAGTACTCCACTACAGATATATTTTCAGCTCTCTTTTAAGTGTTTGGAGAGATTGATATAAATTGTTACATCAGAAAAATGATGTACTACACATAGTTAGACATCAATTTTACAAACAGTATTAATTTATGGCAGAAAAAACATTTCATTTAAACAAAATTACTTGATACAAAAGAGAACTAAAAGTAGTGAAGCCTTGGAGCCAAGACTCATAGCTGCTGGAGCTTATCCCAGTTTCTGTAGCATAAAGCAGCTAGAAGTATTTCTACTTCCCCTAGATGGGATGCTAGTCCATCACAGGTCACTCCCCCGCAATTTGTTAGGTTTCCCCAACAACTCACCGGTACTCATTTATACACCTGGGTGGAGAGAGGCACTGTGAGAGTAAAGTGTCTCGCCCAAGAACACAATACAATGTCCCTGGCCAGGGCTCGTACCCGAACCACTCACTCCGGAGTTGAGCACACTAACCATGAGGCCAACACGCCTCCCACTACAAGAGAGAACTAGCATGTGCATTATAAACCAGGCTAATTCTTAATAATAATTATAATATTAATAACAATAACAATAACAACAATAACTGACAATAACAACAACAATAACAATAATTATATATGTCTTGATTTATGAAAATGGTGCTACAGAATTTGATTCCACCTTGTTTTCACTAGACTCTTTTAGGCCACGTAAGAGCCACGTAAAAGGGTAAAAAAAGGACGGCAAGAAAAGGAAGATAAACGGGTGGAGGAGGAGAAAAAAGGCTGACTTTCCTTTTAATTTTTATATCGTCAACTTTAGGGATTTCTGGCGAGAAAAAAAAAACCGCTTGGTGCACAATTTCAATTCTTTAGCATCATTTTAATAAATCCAGACATCTATATAATTATAATAATAGTTATCACAGACTGATTATTTTGCATTACCTGCTGAGAAGTCACAACATGAGAGTCCTGACCACTGATAAAGTGCAAGGTTGGGAAATAGAATCCCACCTGAGGGCTGAAAGCAACAAATGAATCAATGATAAATTAATTATTATTAACAACTGCCTCGCAAAGTGGAGGTTGGGTGCCTGAGACATCCAGGAGCTTCCACTATTGGCAGCCAGCTCCTAGGTGGAGACCGCTCCCATGGCTGGCAAATCAAGGCAACCCAGCCATGAGCCCCCACATGGAAGGAGAAAAAACAGGCACCCGTCACACTGATAGAACAGTGGAAAGAAAGGGAGGGACAGGGGAGGGGAGACAGCCTCCAAGGAGTCCCCACGCTCAGGAGAAACACTAATGCTCAGAAAAACGCTGACTAAAACGCCAACAAACTGCTACAAGCCCTAAGGATCAAGGCCACGAGGAATCCTGGCGCATGCGCATATCCAACAAACCACTGACCGCGTGGGTAAAACTTGTGCTCCTGGTTGTTAACTCCGTTAAATTGGATTTAACTGCATTTATACATTATACAAATCAAAATCATATAATTTTGGCTGTCCTTAATAAGAAAAATCATAAAACTAGATTTTAAAAACAAATAACTTAAGACTTAATTGCTCCCCAACAGCTGCTTCATTATTACAATATAAGTTGCATGGAGATTGTTTAGCCAGTGGGCATGCATACAATGTACATGTACCAGTTAAAAGAACGTGGCTGCTAAAAATTGTGTTTCACTAAGTTGACAGAAGCACAAAATCAGCTTTACTATTCATAGTAATAAATTATTAACTGATGTTGCTACTAGGAAATTCAAGTACTAGACAAGTTCATTTAGAGACTGAGTAAAATATTAACAGCAAGAATTAATCAACAGTTTCAAACTATTTTACTGATGAACTGAAATAAACATCAAGAATCTCATCTTTGTATTGTCACAACTTCCTCACTCAGTAATTAATAAACAATAAGTAAAATTGATAATGTTAATGAGAAAAGTTTGAACTACAAACCTGTCACATTGTCGCTGGGTGATGTTTCCTTTGCATTCACACTGGCCAGATGTCTTGTTACAAAAATTATTGTAAGCACCGCCAATATCACATTCACACTCTACAAGTAACATGCAGACAGAAAAAAAAACACTGTCAAATAAACTACCACAGCAAGCAACATGGCATTAAATTTTAGAATGGGGCACTTGCTGAGAGGACAGGAACGATATATGAGAGAACTTGTTCCATCCATTAGTTACCAGCTGTCAATTTGGCTGTCTAAAACCCTTGCCATCTTTCGCTTTTTTTTACTTCAACTGTCATAACAAGGCCCTACATAACAAATATAGGGGGTAAGTTTCTAGAGAAACTGTGGTGCTGTGTCTGTGGGAGTATTACAAGATAGTTTGGCTTTATCAACTGGGTTGGTAATGTGAATTAGCCATTGTAAAGATATTCAGAAGCTGACGTCTCCAGTGTTAGCCCTTTGTCAGAGCGGATTCGCTCTGACAAAGGCCTAATGCTTGAAACATCAGCTTCCGAATCTCTTTACGGTGGCCAATTCACATCATCGACCCAGTTGATAAAACCAAATTACCTAGTAGTACATTAATGCCTGCGGCGCACATGGAGGTTGGGTGCCCAGGAACCTGGGGGTTGGAGATGCCCACCCCAAACCCAGGTAGCAAGAGCACCCCAAAAGCCTGCCCTACCCACAACCCAGCCATGAGCCCCACCCACCATACCCAGCCCCAGCCCCAGCCCAAGCACCCGTCACACAGAGCCAGGAGCTCCATGGAGATAATAACTGTAATAACCAATACCAATAATGACAATAATAATAATAATAATAATAATAATAATAATAATAATAATTAAAAATAATAATAAACTTTATTGAAAACTTCACCATAAATTACTTACATGAATAAAAAGGCTAAAAGGACATTCGAGTAATTATTAGCATCATTATTAATTATAAAACAATAAGAACTAATACTACTACTATTACAACTGTTTATACAAATTTTAACCCGCTGCCTCGCTAAATGGGAGGTGGGTGCCTGGGATATCC
>JAEMPF020012752.1:25624-31608 GCA_022496165.2 Catalaphyllia jardinei | reverse complement strand
ATTGAAGTTAACATTCATTTGTCTGTAAATGACAATGAAATTTATTACAACCATACAGCTTTGTTGATATTTTTTGTGTGTAACAGCAACGTTTTGTATTGCATGTTTTTTTTGTCCGCAAAATAGTTAGTACTCCATTGTTTTTTTTTTGTTTCGTTCTAATATTATGCACTCAACAGAGATTGTTTCATGTGGTAAGTTAAATCAACTTATTAAGTTTTTTAATGGTATCACTTGAAATGATTGTGGTTACAGCCCTTGAAATGAAATAGATACTACACTAAGAGTTAGTATTTACACAATAATTGCATTGTTTTCTTTTGTTAAGTTTTTACTATTATGCACTAATTGTCAGATAGTGTTTCACGGGCCAAGTAAAATCACTCTAATATCATAAATTATACGCTTTTGTTAAATTTTCACTAGTGTTTGTTCAACTTAACAGTTTGTTTTTATACCAGCAGGTTACCTGTTCACTATTGCTGTGAAGCTGAGGCATGGGCTTTCATAGTTATAACAAGTTTGTTGTTCTGAGAAAGCTCAAAATCTACAATACATTTTCGAGCAACAGCAATTTCTCACTTAGATCGTCAATGTTGTCTTTGCACTGCAAGATGTCTTCTTGAAGGACGTTCCCCACAATCTTTGGAAATGCTGTCACTGAATAGTGCTGGTTGTGTTTTTCTAGATGAAAGTTATATATAATGTTCATTTCAACATAGCAGTTCTTCAGAAGCATCGCTCTGTTACAGTGTAGACAATGAACAATTTTGGAGCATTTGAGTTGCAAAAATTGGCCACATCATATGCTGTCACTACTGTCAAACGAATACTGCTATTCAAAGTCGCAGAACTCGAGCATGAGCGACAAAATGAATCAAATGTTCTGAGTGTCATGAAAAGGCTCTCTTCCTCTTCATTGAGACAACCAAATGTTCTTTTCTCAAATATTTGGCCAAAACAGGCATTACAATCCCTAGCCGCAAATGAACTACAAAGATATTTTATGTATGACCAAACAGGCTCCCTAATTTCCCTCAATAATGAACTATCTTCTCTCGAAGAGATATAATGTGAGCAAACATAGAAAAGCAGGCCTGAAAACTCATTCCTAGTACGTAGATTTGATAAATATGGAAGAAACAAATGCGTAGAGATCTCCAAAAAAGCGTCAACAGCACATGAATAAATTTAATAGGCGACGAGTAACCAGGGGGGCATAATTGAAAAGTTAAAGACGTTCTCACTAAGCTTTCGATTGCCAGTCTGCAATCTTTAAAATGTGAGACGTAAAAAGCTAAGATAAAGATATATATGTACAAAGAGGCGAGGAAATAACGAAAAATACCAAAAAAATACTTGTGCGAAAATAAAATGCTAATAACATGGATAAAATTACAATAAAATTGAGTATTGTCTAGGCAGCTGCTTAGAGTTATTGTCTGCCTGGCTAGTAATTGCAGTGTGCCAGGATTCCAATGTTTTTCTTACGCGTGAATTGCCCCTGTCGATGACATAAATAAATACTAGGGTTAACAGAAACAGAATTCATAAAGTGCCCTCTTCGAACTGTAACCACCGACTTGTTTATCTTCGAAAGTGACATATTCAAATGGCAATCTCTTTCTGACAATATCAATGCAACTCTGAGTTGAGGTTTTGTTCTGACATTATCTTTCTGATCTGTTGGATCGAGTCTGTCGACCCCGTTGCTGATTTGTGTCTAACAAATCAAATTTTGTACCGAATAATTTTATTCAGTGCTGTTGAATGCTTTTGAATTCAAATAAATCACTGAACTGCAAAATAATCACCCTGAAATGCTGCTCGAAGATGTGAACTCGTGGTTTGAAAGGCTGCTAAAGATGTTCGTGGTTGCAAAACTTTAACAGATCTTTACACGCTGCTAGAAGATGGCAAAAGGCGAACTCGTGGTTGAAATGCTGCTAGATGATGGCGAAATACGAACTCGTGGTTGCAAGACATTAAAACACTGCTAGAAAGAACTCGAAATGCTGCTAGGAGACGAGGAAACGCAAACTCCTGCTCGCAAGACCCTGAAGCGCGGCTCGAAGACCTCGTGGTTGCAGAATGACATCTACCCGAGAGCACCTTGCGCACTTTCTGAAATATTACCCGAGACCACCGCGCGCGCCTAGTTTGATCAAATCGAGATTTTTTCGCATACTATAATTTACTTACTTACATCTTTACATTTTTGAAATTTCTTGTATGTATACACGCGGGGAATCCTAGGGTGCCTCCTCGGGTTTTGGCCTCTTGGCCAAAACCCTGCGGGGGCAATAAGATAACTTTATTTATACACGGTATTTCCATCAGTTAATTAACTTAATTATCTAAAGTAATGTAACTAATTACCTAACTACAATAAAACTTATTAATAACAATTAACTAAAAATAAATAAAAATTCTTTTCATGGAGGCCGTGTCTAAAATATACTTTAAATTAAGGTGTTACTTGCAACTAAGATATTAATTGACTCCAGTTGTCACGAAGCTCTCGGAACGTCGTCTCTGATTGGTCAACTATTTCGCTTCCGTTGCAGTGGTTGCAATAAGTTCATTGGTTTGTTTTACAGTAGCCTATTATTCGCCTCTTCTTCTCGCTGTTTCGCACTGTTTCGCATGGTACTCTTGGCTGTTTCGCCGATGGTTGGTGGTTTATAGTTGGTTGGTGATATATAGAGTGGTGGTTGTTATTTAGTTCGCTGTTTCGCATCGTGTGTTGAGCTTTTAGCGTGTGATTTATATAGTGAATAGTTCGCTGTTTCGCATCGTGTGTTGTGCTTTTAGCGTGTGATTTATATAGTGAGGCTAGGTGGTTGGTGATATATAGTGCTTTTTATAGCGTGTGATTTATAAAGTGTGGTGGTTGGTAAATAGTGATTGAGGTGGTTGTGATTTAGGTTGCTCTAAAAAAAATCGCATCGTGTGTTGTGCTTTTAGCGTGTGACTTTATACATAGTGAGGTGGTTGGTGATTTATAGTGGGTGAGGTGGTTGATGTAGCTCGCTGTTTCCCATTACATCGTGTATTGTGCTTTTAGCGTGTGATTTCTTGTTGATGGCCACTTGGAGCGGCAGAGGACAGGGTGCTTGCACGAATTGCAGCACAGCATATTCCAGTAGATGGAAACCTTCCAATTGTTCCAAGTGCGGCTTCGAACTCGGAGGATCTGCTCCAGTTCCAAAGGCACAGAAGATGTGTTGTCCTCCTGCTGTAAACATATGCGGTGGACTGTACTCGATACGTACAAGTTCTAGGGACAAGTTCTGTGGATATGCTTTCACCCAGACTGCAAGGATGTACGAGCCGCGTACGTTTCGAGCGATCTTGCAGGGGAATTCACGTGTCAGCACATCAAGCAAGTCTCTGATAGCGTTGGTGTCCTCCACAAGTACAACCTAATAGCAGAAAAAAAAGTCGCATATCCTTGCGATGCACCAACCAAAGCTTTGCTAGATAATATCTCGATCCCGCTCGGTCGAGAGGCCGGCTACAAAGTCTCCGACCGCACGTACGTTGTTTATGGACCCCCAAGTGCTACCAACACCCTTGGTGTTTGTCATGTCAAAGTGGAAAATGCCAAGAAAGTCGATACCGTCTTTTTCAAATGTAGTTGTAAAGGTTTTGTGTCGAAGGGAAAACAAGAGAAGTCGCGTGCTTTGTGTGTCAATCTTCATGTTCTCTTTTGCTCACTGGAACTGTACACGCATGTTGAGCCCGCTTCTGTATCTGCAACACCAGCTTTTTCAACTTCCAACATGTCCACTACATCAGTTGAAGCTCCAAGGTCATCTCAACAACAGCCCAACAACAGCCCCACTACACCTGAAGCTCCCTCGGTGTCCGGACAGGCAACATTAAATTTATATTCCACATTTAAGTTGCCATACCATTTTAGCTCCGAATACCTCAACAATGTTAGTGTTAAAGGTGCATCAATCCTTCTTGGTTGCGACAATGGGTGGCCTTCAGTGTTTGAGGTCAAGGAGGTGACCTGTTAGAGTTGCGGTGAGCCTTTGGGAGCATCAAAAATTCACTCAGGCATGAGAATTAAATAGTGACAGGCCGTTCACAGATCCCGCAAACGTGTCGCATGAATGTAATTGCTTCTCTACATGTTATGTAGCGTAAAAGAGATTGACTACAGTTTGGCTTTGGCCTTCGGGTGGATATCCACCCGAGATCTAAAAAATTTGCCAAAAATTTGCGTTACTTCCGTCACTTTCCAAGTTTGGCGTATATGACGTTTAGGGGTTTATCCAATCACATGCAAAGTTTGGACTAGGACACTTCACTGTGGCATATATAAAGAGGTTAGACCCAATCACGCTTTCACTTTGAACTATGGCGTCCGCTGCGAAGAGACCTCGTGCTCCTCGTGTTGACTATTTTTCCGTCGAAGAAGCTTTAGAACGCATTTTCAACGATGAAGACTCGGCTGATGGAATGGAAAGTGATGAAGATCTCGAATGAATGACCTTGAATGTGAAACCGAAGAATTAAGGTAAGAGTTCTATACAAGATTTCGCTAAAGGGACGCCATCGCACGCATGGTTTCGAAATGCAAAGATTTCCTCTTCAGATTGCCTCTTTTTCCTTCGATATCCACCCTACTTCTAAGCAATTGATCATGAATTCATATTTGAGAGTCAAAAGCGTGATAATTTTGCCTAAAAGCAACTTTTCGAACGATGCGATTCACATAATTTTGTCAAACCTCGAGGGACCCGTAAAATTCAAGCAGGTAGACAACCCCTTCCTCAATAAGCTAAAAGAAGACACCGACCTCATCAAAAGTGAACCCAAGCTACTAATCGCCGCCGACAAAACAACCAACTTCTACAAACTAGAGCCATCTACAACGATCTGCTAGAAAAAAATATCACGAAATCCTACAAGAAAGCGCTACCAGAGATGACGCACGCAATCCACAAAGAAAACAAAGACATCGCGACGAAACTGGGAATCGACGACAGAGTGGACACTACAGCCGACAAAGACGCATTCATAACACTTAAAGATCACAAGCCAAACTTCGCAAACAAACCGACCTGCAGACTCATCAACCCCACGAAGTCCGAGATAGGCAAAGTCAGCAAAAAGATCCTCGACCGCATCAACAGCACAATCGCAAAAAAACGCAACCTCAACCAATGGAAAACACCACAGCCGTAATCAACTGGTTCAAATCTATCGAAAACAAACAACACTTCAGCTTCATCTGTTTCGACATCGAAGAGTTCTATCCATCCATCAGCCAAAACCTCCTAAACAAAGCACTCGACTTCGCCTGCAACTATGACAACATCACCACCGACGAAAGAAACATTATAATCCACGCTAAAAACTCTATCTTAATCCACAAGCATCTACCCTGGCAAAAGAAAGGTAACACAGCATTCGACGTAACAATATATGGGAAGCTACGACGTAACCTGCGATCAGGCGTCCCTTATATTTTTGTCGCGGCGGGAAGGTACGCCTGATACAATTACTTGAATATTTGTCTGCCGCCCCCTAATTAAAACATCTGTACGTCAGCGCAAAGGTCGGCGATGCCATTTCCAGAAAATCAAGCAGAATTACCGGAAGTCTTGCGTGTTATCGACACATCGGATCGAAATCCACCAATCACAGCCGTTAGTGTGACCTTCAGACATTCTCTACGTCATGCTAGCGGGCTGTGATTGATGGATTTCGATCCGATCTGTCGATAACATGTATGATTGACGGAAATGTTGGAAATGTTTCCGCGGGTGTTTTGTTTTCGAAAGTCGCGTATCAACGAAAACGGTGATAATACATATAAAGCGCTCTTGCCTAATCCCGTCGGTAGCACCGCCAAAACATCTCTCTCATGGCATGCGATTCTATGAATGCATTCTATTTGTTCGTCTTTGAGAGTTTTGTGAACAAAACTCGGAAGAGAAGCATTTAAAGCTGACAAGAACTCCGCG
>JAEMPF020012752.1:18124-20624 GCA_022496165.2 Catalaphyllia jardinei | reverse complement strand
GAACAAATCGGACACGGATTCTTTCGAGATCTGGTGTCTTCGTCGGCGAGTGGTGGTTGGCAAGGTTTAAAAACGGGTACGCCACTCGGGTTACCCATAAACGTCCCAGGAGGTGTTCGAGCCAAGAAGAAACTCAACGTTATCTTTGGACCATGAACCCCATCTATTCGAGACGCGTTCGTCGCATACCTCCCATCGTCAGTGACTTGTCACGAGGGAGAAGACGGAGAGTACAAAAGGGAGGTACCTTTCTCCCTTCACGCACAAAACGCCGAACTACGATTGGGTCAGGACAGCGTTGTCTCGGAAGAGAAAAAGAAGAAGAAGACGACGACGATGACGGACATCGTGCCCGTGGCCGGTTCGGCGGCGGTCAAGAACCCCGTGTTGAGTCTGTTCCGGGTCCCCCCGACCGATGTCAGCATCTCGAGTTATCGGATGGTCCCCATCCATCCTTTCACCACGGGCATTAACCCCATCGATTTCCAGATCGATCCCCAAGAAGATTACGTGGGTCTCTCTCGCAGTTACTTCGAATTGGAATGGACATTGAAGACAACCGATGCGGCCAACACTGTAGCCGCGGAAAATACCTACCTAGTGAACAACATCGCTCACTCCCTCTTCAAGCAGATCAATGTTCGACTCAACGGTACGCTCATCAGTCCACAGACCGACACGTACCACTACAAGGCTTACTTGGAAACCTTGTTGAATTACAACAGAGATGAAGGTGAGACTATTTTGAAACCTCAAGGATGGTTTAATGCCATTGATCTCCCGGACGCCTTGACAGCCAATCAACTGGATCAAACCCATGCCGATTTTGAAGCCATGAGTTTGGAAAACCAACACGTCGTGAGAACATTGGCCCTGGAAAACGCCAAGCATGCCGGAGGAAAATCCCGTGTCCTGTGCTTCACACCCAACATCGAAGTCTTTCATCTGAGCAAACTGTTGGTCCCCAACGTGCAGATCGGTATTCAGATGTACTTCAATTCACCAAATGTCTGGAGTATGCGATATCGAGGTGCCGAGGCCTTTCGGTTGAATCCTGAAGATATCAAAGTCAAGCTCTATCTCTGCCAAGTGAGACTCAATCCCTCGGTCTACAGGGAACTCATGGGTGTCATAGACAGTGGAAAGAAAGTGGTGAGCTACCCCACCGTCAGAAGTGAGATCAGGACCTACAACATCCAACAGAAAACCCGTCACTACGAGATCAACAATCCTTTCCAGAATCGCTTACCCAACATGGTGGTGGTGGGATTGGTCAGTTCAGCGGCTTTCAATGGCGACGCGGCCCAATACCCTTTCTCCTTCAAGCATTACAATCTGACCAGCATCAAACAAATGGTGAGAGTTGAAACCTATCCCTATGTGCCCTTGGAATTGATCCACACCAATGACAGCAAGAACATGAGAGGTTACAGACAGTTTCTCCAAGCCACGGGAAGTATTTGCAAGAGTCGAGGCAACATGGTGAGAGCTCAAGATTGGTGCTACGGTCACAACTGCACCCTGTTCGTATTTGAGAATGCTGCCAACGGTTGTTTGAACAGTCCAGTGTTGAACCCCAAGCTGAGCGGAGAAATACGATTGGTGTTGGATTTTGGTGCCGATCAAGGGACCAACGTGACGGCCATCGTCTACGCCGAATTTGAAAATCTGATGGAGATCAACAGTAACTACACAGTGCAGTACGACGTGTACCAAGTCTAAAGAAGATGGAAAAAGTAGCTTTGAACAACGTACAATTGGATCAATTAGCTCAAAGTGAACCGTCGCTGAGACCCTACTTCTACGGCACGAGACCCTGCGATCGACTACCGGACCCGCCGCCCGACCAGGAGGGACCCGTGGCTTACATCGTCAACACGGATCGACAAGGTAAACCGGGTCGTCATTGGATGGCTCTGTGGACGTGGAGGAACGAGTGTGAAGTCCTGGACAGTTACGCTTTACCCTTGGAGACGTACCAGACGAAGGGACCTTTACTGTCGTGGTTGGATCGTCATTGGAAGATCGTGATCCAGAACAGCCAGAGTCTTCAATCCATTTACAGTCAAAGTTGCGGCGATTACGCGTTATTTTTCTTGATCGATCGTTCGCAGGGCAAGAGCATGAAAGAGTTTTTGAATCGATTCGACAAGCACGATTACGTGCACAATGATCATAAAGTAGAACAGATGTTGAAAACATTGATCGAACAACAACAAAACGCCTGGTATCCCAAGTGTGAGTGTGAGCAAGACACGTGTGCCTCTCGTTGTGGCGTGTGCCATTTATTGTTGTAAGGTTTATTAAAGTTCATTAAAAAAATCACATGTGATGACTCCGTAGTAAAATGGTTAGTATCCTCGACTGTCACTCGGGAGTTCGGGGTTCGATTCCCCTTGGGGTCGACTTTTTTATTTTCATATACCAAAGAGGGCAATGGACTGGGTGGCACGGTGGTCAGTGCGTTGGGCTCATAACCCAAAGGTCCGAGGTTCGAATC
>JAEMPF020012752.1:0-18024 GCA_022496165.2 Catalaphyllia jardinei | reverse complement strand
ACTCCGTAGTACAATGGTTAGTACCCTCGACTGTCACTCGGGAGATCGGGGTTCGATTCCCCGTGGGGTCGACTTTTTTATTTTTATTCTCCAAAGAGGATGGACTGGGTGGTACAGTGGTCAGTGCATTGGGCTCATAAGCCAAAGGTCCGAGGTTCGAATCCTCGCTAAGTCCCCTATTTTTTGATTTAAAAAGTGAGCGCCTCCGTGAGTGGTCTCATTTTAGATGTTGACATGTTGCGTAGCGAAGCAAAGTGGTTCCCGAGGTTTCTGGGTCTTTGCAAGGAGAAATTGGAGTGTTTAAAGCTCAGAGATGAAAATACTATTCTGATTCCCATCTTGCAAGAGATCTTGACCTGTGGCAGTTATCGTCAAGTGGTTAGCATTCTCAGTAGATATCACTGGACCACTCGCCGAGCCATTTACAAATTGAGAACTCGCGCCCGTCTTCATGCATTTCGTCGTGGGTACATCAAGGGTACATTAATAAATCGCTTTCACGATCCTGGATGGTGAGAAGAGCATACCGTATCAGTGAACATTGACCTTCTGTACCGAGATGGCACGACGTGAAGCATTTCGATTCCACACCCCGTCCAGCATGATGATCGTGGGCCCCTCGGGTTGTGGAAAAACCTTCTTCACCACTCAATTGTTAGTGGAGAACTCGGATCTCTTCGAGACTCCGCCCCAACGGATCTACTACTGTTATGGATCGTGGCAAGACGGGTTCAAACGCATGAAAGAGCACGGGATCAAGTTTCACGAAGGGATTCCAGATTCCGAACTGTTACCCGTCTGGTTTCCCTGGCGAAAAGGAGGATTACTGGTCTTGGACGATCTCATGGAAGAAGGAGGCAACGACAAACGCGTCTTGGATCTTTTCACCAAACATTCTCATCACCAAAACATCATCGTGTTGTACTTGTGCCAAGACATGTTTCCACCCGGCAAATTCGCCAAGAGCATCTCTCGCAATGCCCATTACATTGTGAGTTTCAAGAACCCGCGCGATCAATTGGGAATGCGCAATTTACTTCTCCAAGCCTTTCCCACGCAATGGCAAGACGTGCAAGACACTTTTCGCAGAGTGACGGAACGCCCTTTCGGATACTTATTTTTGGATCTTCATCCCAAGAGCAGCGACGATCAACGTATTTTGAGTCACCTGCTAAAAGAGGAAGGATTCGTGCGATGTCATCAGTTGAAGCAACATGTTACGCAGTGAAGTGGTGTGGTTCCCGAGATTTCTACGCCTCTGTCACTGTCACTTGAAATGGTGTATGGGACCCGAAGACATGGACTACGAGGCCATGTAGCAGATTTTACGATGTGACGGTCAACGCGACGTGTAAACCTTCTCGAACCGTTATAAAGAAACGGCTTTCACGGATTTCATTCAATCCAAACTAGATTTGGCTCAGTTCTTAGTGGAAAGAGAGTTGACAATCAACTGTCGCCTGTGAGGACAAGATGAGTCGCGCTTCGTCCATGTCACCCACCGGTGTGGGTGCTTCGCCCGACATCATCGCTAAAGCCTTACCTTCTGACCTCTCACCCATGGGTTCCTTCTCGCCCATAGAGCCTCGATCACCGTACTCCTGGGAGGAAATGGACTCATACGACGCCAACGACGACCTTCTGGAACGATACTTGGCCAACATAGCTCCCGGAGCAGGCACCGTCGGGGCCACGGATGGAGTTCTCAACACCCCTCCTGCCGGAGCCGGAACACCCGTACACACCAGCACTCCAGCACCGGTGCCGACGCAAGGAGCCACCGTGGCAGGGGTGGGTTCACTCAGCACTCGTAATTTACCCGGAAGAGCTGCCACACCACCCGGACAAGGGTATCTGAGCGCCGCCGCACGAGGCAAACGGGCGGTCGTGGCACACAAAACACCCCGCACACGTCCCACAAGGGGTGGAAAACAACCCAGAAGCGTTCCTCGCCAAAACACCCCTTCTACTCCTAGTGATCCAGGCAGTCGACGACGAAGCAGTGCAGGGAGTGGTAGAGGTAGTGGCAGCGGAGGTGGTGGCGGAGGTGGTGGCGGAGGCGGAGACGACGATGATGATGATATGGACTCCTCGGCTTCGGGTCGAGCGGGGCCTTCTAGAGGACGACGTCGACAACGACAACGACGAGGCACCAATCGACTCTTGAACGACGCCGAGATGGAACAATAATTGGCTCAAATCTTACAAGATCAAAGACAGAGGGCAGCGGGTCGACGCATTGCTGGTATCACCACCACCAACACGATCACCACGACCTACAAAAACGGACAACGACCCAGCGTGACTCGCAATTCCACCAGTGTGCGCAACTGAAACCATGCCTCTCGAAGTGACTTTGTTGAACGGATCGCGTCATCAACTCCTCGACGACGACTTGCTCCTTCGTTTGGATGACTTGTATGCCCATTACCACAAACAGTGGTGATGTCGAAGACAGATGTTTTATCGATACAAGTGGTGTCACGGTTTTTTGAATGGATTGGCTTTGTTGCTCATGGCAGCCAGCGTGGCCGTCGGCGCAGTGCGCGAGAACAGTCTGATTGCCGTGGGATTAACGGCTTTGGGGACCGTCGTCAAAGGATGGAACGATTTCAGGAAATTCTCTTTCAAGGTGGACATGTGTCGCTTTTCCTACACCACCTACGAAAAGACTTTGATCGAATTGAAAACTTACGTTCGAGGATTACCTTTGGAAGAATTCGACGGGTTCCTGGTCAAGATGCAGACCCTCGACGATACCATCACGGATTTCACACCGCCCGTGTCCAATCAGTACGCGCGCGAGTATTCCAAACATTATCGACACTCTCCCGTCACCTCCCCCAAGCGAGACCATAAATGGACCGTCACCCAGGTATGACGTTTTTATTTCCAACATGCCCCCAACAGTGTCCCGACGACGACGACGACGACGACAAGTCGAAGAAGACAGAAAGGAGGGATTCTACCCTTGGCAGCCCTCATCCCCACCCTGATGGGACGATACCTATAAAAATGGAGAAGGAACCACGACTGTTCATTTATGTCTCAACATGCCCAAACGAGTGCAACGACGAGGACGAAGAAGGCGAAGACGACAGAAAGGGGGATTCTATCCTTGGCAGCCCTCATCCCCGCCCTGATGGCCACGGGTAAAGCGGTGGCCTTGGGAGCCGCCGGAGGAGCCACCGGTTACGGTGCCAAGAGAGCCTTGCGAGCTGCCATGCGAGGGAGACGGTGATAAAATACCCCGTGCAAGCATTCGCACTGCATTAGTGCACGATGAATCGCTTACGACGACAAGCTCCTTTCTTGGACAGCGTTCTCAAACAAGCCAATCGACACAAACGACAAGAATTGTTGCAACACGCCAATGCCGATCAGATCAACGCTGTCAGCGAGATGGTCTTGAACCTACTCAAGAAGAGAATTCCCGTCAAGCCCAACACGCTTCAACGACTTCAACGTCATAAAAAGGTGGTACGAGAGGTGGGGAAGCGCAGAAATTCCTTGAAGAGACGACGCGCGTATCTCCTGCAACAAACGGGGAGCGGTTTTTGGCGAGGACTCAAAGAGAGTTCCGGACAATGTCATTGAATACTCGAGATGGGAACGGGTATCCCCTACAAGGGATCGACGTCGTACCGGCCAGACCAAAACCCAACAAGATGGCTCAACTCATGAAACTCTTGTAAGAAGCCAATCTGAGAGAAGAGAAGGAACGCGATCGCGCCGACTACTGGAAACGCATGTACCATCGCGTCAACCAGGAGTATATAGCTCTTCAATTCGAGGATCTCTGTTTAGATTGTCGACGAGACAAAGACGGAACGGATCCCGGCGAAACGTACACGTTGTGTTCGGCTTGTCATCGAGGCAAGGAGACCCTAAAGAGGCTGACTCGAAAATTAGAAGACAAAGAGAAAGAAAAGAATTACTGGAAAGATTGTTAGGAGACGGCGTTGCGACAAGTAGGCGATTTCCCGGACGGAGCCTTGAACCATGACGGAGGAAGTCATGATGATCCCCACCCAAGAGTTTGAACGCTTGCAAGACTATTACAAAGGACAAATTACCCAGAGTGCCTTATTGAACAAAGCGGGACGTTTGGCCGCCGAGAAACACATGATCCTCAGAAATCCCAAGATTCCCAGTGCCACGGCCATCAATCTGGTCAAACCCATGGCCCGGGAACAAGCGCGATTGACCAAACGCATTCGTATGGGTAACATTCTCGCCAGTGGAGTCGGTGCCCCGGACGAAGACGAAGCCATGGTCGACAGTCCTTTGGAATCCCTCTTGAAGAGGATCATCAAAAAGGAAACGGGTGCACCCGGCGCACCCGGCACACCCGGTTCGTCGAGGATCAAAAAGGAACCCGCCACATAAGGCCCTTCAAGGATCAAGAAAGAACCCGCCACACCCGGTCCTTCGGGCGTGAAAAAGCCCACTCCCACCTCCAAACCTCCCATTCCATCCAAACCCGGTAGTGCACCGAGCGGAGGATTTAAAAAGGCAGCCTTGTCGGGAGCCACCAAAGGTTTTCTGAAGACCCTCGGTATCGATCCCAAGTTTATTGACGACGAAGACGACGACGACGGCGGAGGTTACTCATCCAAAGCCAGAGGAAAGCAACCCTTGAAGAAAGCCAAGAAAACCGAGACGAAAATTGTGGGAAGGTTGGGACGATCCCACCAAGAGGAAATTGAAGTATGGCAAAGACCGGAGCTAAAAGGAAACGAAAAAGACAACGCGGTTACGGTTTCGACATTCAGAAAATGTTGGGCAAGACAGGCATCGAATTTCATTGGCCAGGCTACCAGTACATGGGACCCGGGACGCATTTGAAAAAGCGATTGAAACGAGGTGATCCGGGCATCAATCGATTGGACAGGATCGCCAAACAACACGACATCGATTACAGTCGTTCCAAGAACTTACAAGACAAGTGGAAAGCCGACACCAAGATGATCAAAGCCATCGACAAGTTACCCGGGAAAAAAACCATGACCGAAAGAATCGTGAAGAGAATCATGCAAGCCAAGAAACGTTTGAAATTGTAAAACGTTTATTTACTTTTTCTTCTCTCACATACATGTAAACAACAAGTTGAGTCATTAAAATGTTCTTAATGTTCATTTCTTGTCGTTGATCTTCTTCATCATGGCCGCAAACTCATTGTACATGCTGGGTTCCACGCGTTTGTACAGATAGGTACGGTTGCCCAAAGCCAGGGGATAACCAAAACGCCCTTCGTCAAACACGCTAGCAAACCCATGGCACTCCCGGCATTCCCCCTCGTTGTTGCTGCACGTTTTCACTATACAATCACGGGTACTCACCTCGTCATCCACCACGGCCACTTCCAATAGGTAATCTACTAGGTGGTGAAAGGCATCCCCTCGTCCATCGCGTTCCACACGCAACTTGTAGCGTTCACGCATCTCGTCCGCCATATTCCACAACAACCCCAGTGAGAGGCGCGCTGCGATATCTTCCCATTCGCACATCTTTTCCTTGGACAAGGGCCACCAAAACGCCAATGCCACGGTAAAGACGCGACGACTCACGTGTCGCATGGCTCTGAACCCACTTACGTTGAGGGCAATACGCAACCCACTCATCTCTTCGGTGGTCATGGGAACGGCACGCACTACGTGATGCTTGAGGAAACAACCCTCGATCTTATCTGAATCCTCGGGGGAAAACTCGTCGCGTCGTACGACTTCACCCCTGTCTCTGGTGCGGATGTGACACTTGGGACAAGTCAAAAGACGCGGGTCTGGAAATTGGTTACGCAGACACACATCATGGATGCCGTTCTTGCAACAGGACAGTAACAACATCTTTTCCCCTTCCTCGTCCAATGATCTCGTGCACAAGAGACAACAACTCGCCATCTCAAATGTATTACGCGTGCGAGCCATCTGAAAAAAAAATTATAAATAAAATTTCAAACATCATTGCTCCGACAGGAATCGAACCTGAGTCTTCGCGGCCACAACGCGACGTCTTGTACCACTAGACCATCGAAGCACTCACCTCATTCAGGATTTCTTTTTGTCACCACTTTCTTTCTTGTCACCACTTTCTTTCTCGTTACCACTTCCCAACAATCTCCCCACGGGTTCGTTGAAATTCAAAGCGCCACAATTAGGGCAATGCACTTCCCAAGTAGAATAAATCCACGTATGCTTCACTCGACAATGGTGATGATACAATTTACCGCAACACTTGGTATAATCTCTGTAAGCATAAGACTCTGGGTCGTTACACCAAAGGCACCGCTTGGCTTCCATCAGTGAAAATGAGCTCTGTCCCTCGTCTTCTCCTATACTCTCTCACTCGACCCCCAAGACACTGGGTACTAGTCTGACGTCAGAAAAGAGGGGGGATAGGGGTATCCCCCTCTGACGTCACATGACGTCAGACCAGGTCAGAGGATATATAAGCCAACGCACTACGAGGTTCATTCGCATTCAAAGTCTCAGAGTGAGCAGTCGTTGCTGAGAGAAGAAGAGCCCTTTTTGCTGTCATTGTTGTAGAAGACGTCAAGGTGAGTTGATCTATTGTCCTGAGCATGCTATGTGAGAAAGCGTGGTGGCTGAGACACAATCCTTTGTGTTTCAGATGAGTATGTATGAATTATGGGGAAGGCGACTAAAACATGTGAACGGGATGGTAAGGAAGTGGTTGGAAGAAGAGAAAGAAAATGACGAGGAAGAAGCCTACAATGATCTCAGGATCTTGAAGCATGATTACATAAGGCCAGCAGTAAAATTGTACAACAAGTTAAGGCAGCAAGAGTTTGTAAGGAACAGTGACTGCACACTATTGGACATAAAAACAGATCAAGCAGTGTTAGCTTACAACCAACTTGTGAATGATTATTCTACATTGCCTTTTGTTGATCCTGATGGAGTCACTTCTGCCTTGGCCGTGACTAACATTTTAAATAATTAACTTGTAATAAATTGTAATAAAAAAACTTTTTTTCATACTCACGTAATTTTTTCAAAAAATTAAATTAACTTTTTTATTTTAGTAAAAATAAATTTTTTTCAAAATGTTTTTAGAAGAAGAAATATGAACGTGAAGAGGAAACTGGAATTGATGCATGCATATGGAAGTTATTGGAACATGTTACCGCCCGAGATACAAGAGTACATTTTACAACTAAAAATAAAACAAGAGGTGATTGACCAAGACAGAAAAGATTTGATGCAGAGTTTATGCCACGAGATTCAGTTATACGGACGGCTAAAAACCAAATGGGGACTTGGTCATATTATATGTAAAGCTGACACTTGTGAATGCAAGACATTCCGCTACTTGCAAATTTTTGGCCTTTATGTTAATGAGTACAGAGATAAATGTAGAAGCTATCTGGGACACGGATACCAGCAAGCTTTGGCCCGTGTCAACCATGTGAAATCTTTTTTATGGTGAAAAAATAGTAAAGTCTTTTTTGTAAAAAAATCTTTTTCAGAAAACAAATAAATAAACCATGAGTAGAATGGATGTTTGGACCAAAGTGTATTTGATGAATGTTCATGAAAGCTATTGGGACATGCTACCCCCAGAAATAACAGAATACATACTCGAGTTGAGAGCAGCCCAACTCGTCATCGATGAGGAACGAAAAGATACGATGAACCAGTTGTGTCGCGAGATCCACCACTATGGACGTCTAAAAAGACTATGGGGACACGGACATATCCAATGCATTCCAGACCCCTGGAAGTGTGAGAATTCGACAAACATCATTCGAAAGTCTTCGGTTTCTACATAGACAATGAAACCCATGAAAAGAAAAAAAAATCCTCGGTTACGGTTTAGTCTACTCCATTAACAAAGTGACAAATTTAAATCGGTGCAAATGACACTTTCTTTTTTCTTTTTTTGTGACTAGACCATGAATGTACAAACCAAATTGGAATTGATGAAGCACACAGACAGCTATTGGACTTTATTACCACCAAAGATTCTCGCCTACAGAGCAAGTCAAGAATTAATCGAATGGCGCGAACGTCCATCCAATCGCCGTTTGTGTGATCAAATAAAACTGTATACTCAATTACAAAAAAAGTGGTTCATAGGTCCCATACGATGTCGAACTTTTCGCCACAGTGTGTGCTGTTGCAATTTCTTCCATATGCGAGTTTACGGTCATTACTGGGATTTGCAAGGTGTGAAAAAAACCAAATTCTTAGGTTTCTCTTTAGAGACGGCCCTGGAACACTGCACTGATGTCAGAGCCGGGTTGTGGTTTCAAACGCATCCATTTTCTCACATGCATACCCTTGTATATAGTAGGGCGTCATTCCACTGGGGAATTGACACACGTCCCATCTGTAAAAAAAGGTCATCAAACACGTGATTAAACTATCTTTTTCTCATTCATTTCAGGATTGTTTTTTTCCTTATTCGGTGTGGTGTGTCTTTCATTGGCTCGTCTGAGTCATTAAATAAAGCTCCAAGTCTATCCACTCTCCATTCTCCGTCATGATACGATTCAGACCTGAATTCGACCTCGACGACGAGGAAGACAACGCCCTCCTAGCTCAACATCTAGACGATGTAGAACGAGGCTTTGATTTTCTCTTGACACCTCACTTGGATCGACGCGTGCGTCGATTAGGTGTCCGACACAGAAAATATGTGGGACGATTGATGCAACGCGGGGGCGGGGCAACTTTACCCGCGCAACAACAACGACAGATCTTACCCCGCCAAATGGAAGAAGCGCTCCAACTCGCCATACAAGAACAAGTCCTCAAAGATCCAGAAGTCCATCTCAACGATCACTTTCTCATCAACATCAATTCCAATCGTTTGAGACACTCGTACCATTCCAGTCGCATGCGCGTCAGGGAATGGATCAACAACGATCTACGGGCGCGGGAAATCATGCAACAAATCTCACGCATGTTGAACTCCAACGAACAGTTCCGATTGGACGATTCCTTCTCCCTGTACATTTCTCACATTCGTGATCTAGTACAAGGCGCCGGGAACTGACGGATCCGCAAAGGTAGCATGGCCATGGAGAAATTGTTGGATCTCAAAAAGAGTGTGGTGAAAATCAAGAACGATGATCAACTATGTTGCGCACGCGCCATCGTAACCATGAAAGCTTTGGCCGACGCCAACGGGAACACTCAAGACCGAGACTACAAAAATCTCAAACAAGGCTATCCCGTTCAACAAAAGAAAGCCCAAGCATTACATCGTCTGGCTGGCGTTCCCCACGGTCCTTGTGGACTAGCCGAGATCGAGACCTTTCAACGACATCTGCCCGAGAACCGTCTCATTGTCCTCTCGGTGGATCTGCAATATCAGATCATCTTCAAAGGACCTCCCCGACCCAAAGAGATCATACTCAGCAAGGTGGGAGAACACTATCTTGGATGCAACTCCCTCTCAGGATTTCTCGGGTCCGTTTATTTCGGCGTCGAGTGCGAGACCCAATTCAATACCAATGACATAAAAGAACATCCTTGCAACGGCAAGAAATGTCACGCTTGTTGTCAGGCCCAATGCCGCGATTACTTACAGAGTCCCGGACAAGAAGCTCCTCACACATGTCCACGATGCCATCGCAAATTTTTCGGTGAACAGTGCATGGGCAACCATTACATCTATTCCATCGCCGACGGAAAAAGAGCCGATGCCGCCAAAAAGATCAAACCCGTGTGTGCCGTCCTGTGCAAGTGCCCTCACTGCAACAGGCTACTACGAGAACGCGAAATCGAGACGAGGCACGTGTGCGGTACCAGCGAATGTCCATCCTGCAAACAATATCACGATCTCAATACGCACCGATGCTTTATCCAGAATCCCACCCAATTGGAAGAAAGGAGAAAATTGATCTATCATCGAAAACGAAAAGCCGACGGGACACCAAGTTCCCAAGACAAAAACAAACTCTTCGTCTACTGGGACAGCGAAACCATGCAAGACACCGGTATCCACGTGCCCAACCTAGTGTGCGCCGCCACTTCCAACAGCGACGAACTGTATCGTTCCGAAGGCACCACTTGCATCCGAGACTTTCTCGATTGGTTAAGGGAACTGGCACTGGATTTCCAACTCACGGTCCTAGCTCACAATTCCCAAGGGTTCGACTCTTACCTCATCCTGGACGAACTCTACAAACAATATGTCGTGCCCGAGCAACTCGTCAATGGAGCCAAGATCTTATCCTTGTCCATCATGGGTAGGAACATTGTGTTCAAAGACTCGTTGTGTTTCTTCCAAATGCCGCTGTCCGCCTTCCCCAAAGCCTTCGGGCTCAAGGAACACAAAAAAGGCTTCTTCCCTCACTTCTTCAACACGCCCGACCACCAAGATTACGTGGGACCCTTACCCGACAAGACCTACTACGATCCTCGAGGCATGTCCGTCGAACGCGCTCAAGAATTCGAACAATGGTACGATGCACACGATCCCCACTATGTCTTTGACTTTCAAAAGGAACTCCTAGCCTATTGCGAATCCGACGTGCTGCTGCTCAAAGGGGCCTGTCAAGTCTTTTGCCAAGAGTTCGAGGACATCAGCGGTTTCAATCCCCTAGAACGTTGTCTCACCATCGCCTCCGCTTGCAATCTCTTCTACCGCACCAAGCACATGCCCGAACGTCAACTGGCCTCCGAACCCATCCACGGATGGCATGGGCAAAGCAAACCCCATTCCCACGCAGCCATGGAATGGTTGACCTACTTGAATCACGTCCACGGTGGTCACATTCGTCACGCTGGCAATGGAGGAGAACACGTGATCCGACAAGATGGCTAGACCTTCCACGTGGACGGGTACGATACCAACACCCACACCGTGTACGAAGGCTAGAAATAATAACTAGTTCTACAAGATATAGGTTAGCCATAGCTTGAAAAGTTAGCTGATCGCCGTATGTCGAATTTTGTCCCATGGCATTAAGATAATCAGACCAGGGCATTGCGGCAAATAGCTCCAGAGGACTTCCATCCACAGCGTAGGGATTATCTGATAAGTACTGAACGGCCTCGCTCCGAAGGGTTTCATTAGACCTGAAGATCCCGACATCTTGCAAAGCATAAGCTACGGCTGCAAACTGGCAGTTACCATCTCCAGTAGGATCAAACGAAATTGCATAGCCCTGAACCCTAAAGGCTCCATGGCTATCATTCCGTTGGAAAGGAATATAGTAGTTTTTACGAGACTGGATGAGGGCTCCTTTTTGACATTTTTTTGTTCCTTGTTCTTTAGCTTTTCTCTTGCATTTTCTTTCTTGCGTTTTTCTTTTTCGACTGTTAAACTTGTTAAATCTTCCACTGATACCCAAGTAGACTGATGACTTTTCGTTGTTGGATTCACAAAAGATATTTTGTATTTTGCAATTCGCAGATTTCTTTGAATGATTTTTCCTTCTACCACAAAGCAATGTATTTTGAAGGGGGATTATTTTTCATTCTTCGTTGGATTTATCTTTTGTCCCAAACCTTGTCTGCTGCCTTGGCTTTGGCTCTCATTTTTGAGGCTTGATCTCTTTGTTTTACGAAACCATTGACTTTTGGTAAAACATCAGCATTTTTGGATGAGCTGCTCTCTTTATAACAAAATTCTTCGGGGAATCTTTGTGTTACAGCATTTGACTCTCTTCCATAAAATACTTCGAACGGAGACTGATTGCCAAAGACGTCCATTGGCTCTTCATTGAGGATCTTTTGGTACTCTCTTAGTTGGGAAACCCACTCCAACTTTTGACATATGTAGAAGATCAAACATTATTTTCTTGCGCAGAGAGCGGTGTGAACGTTCCACTTTGCCCTGTGACTAAGGATGGTATGGTGAGCTTCTTCTTATCTTTGCTTCTAGCTTTCGACACAAGAGTTCGACTGCTTTCTTGAACTCCCCGCCCTTATCACATTGCAAAACCTTTGGCGGGCCTACCTCACAGTGAAGGTCTTGAGGCTCTTTTGCTACTTGCTAGCCGGCCTCGACTGGCAGAGTCTGAATTCTTTAAGCTTAACATTTGACTGGGTACCACAGACAAACGTCGCCGTCGCGTCAAAAAAAACCACTGCTGTCTCACACTCTAGTGGAAAAAAGCCAGTAGTTGATTGGCTTTTATCGCACTGGCAGAAAATTTTTAAAAAGCGATACACTAGTGATATTTTCGGTAGCGCTACGTGAGAAGCCCAGTCCTCCCAAATTTTCGCTTGCGAGGTTACTGTCCAGTCAGTGCAAATTTTGGTTATAGAGTTCTAAAGTGATGACGCCACAAAAATAAAATTTTTGAAATTATGGGATATGATACCATATTCTTATAGAGCATGCTTAAAGACTTCCTCATCCAAAAAATTAGCTCCGAATTGCAATTCCCGGTAGAGATATAAGGGATCAAAGTTTGATGGCATTCCATACAAACCTTTCAAAATTTGTTTCTGTTCCTTCAGTTTAGAACTGACTCAAAATTAGAGAGATTTATATGGGGCAGTATCAAATTTCAATCCTTCATATTTCAGCTGGGAATTACAATTAAGAGCTAAGCTTTGGCAAGGACCCTTTTTTAAGGATACTCCATTCGAAAATGGGGCACAATCCCACAATGTCACAGATTTAATTTTTTGTGACGTCACACTTTAGAACTCTATTCTCTTAACATAAGTACATTAAAAATCTTTACATATTTTAATCCAGATTTATTGGTTATGTACAATAATATACCCTTTACAGTGCAACTCAGAAAACGGTTAAATAAGACCTGGACTCAACGTATTAACATTACTTTGAAATGAGTTTTCCACTTCACAAAGCATTGATCAATGTATATTGGAAATTGACTAATGACCTATAAATTCGTTAGGGAAGTAACTGTAATTAACCAGACAAACCCAAGAAGTGCTACAAAGGATAACGCTATGGAAGCTTGCAGATGGGTGTGTGCTAGGCGTGACTGTCTCACATGTAAAGATTAAATAGGAAAATGGTACATTTCATGTTCAAGTTTAAGAACCAAAGCCGCAAAAGATATACGTTTTTCTTCATATTTCCACTCTTAAATTCATGTTCGAGAAGAAACTTTTACTCTAGATGAAATAGAGAAACCTTTTTCCTACGTTTACCAGTTACTTTTACGTTTAGACATGAACCTACTTATAAGAGTATCGGAAATGCTAGTTTTATGGCTTGAGCGGATATTCTTAGGTTTTAAGTGTAAAAAATTCTTACGCCTACAAAAATCACTCGGCTCAAAAACGCTGTAACACTAGAAAAGGGTTTTTTCAATCTACAGTACCATTATATATATGTTTCGTCTCCAAATGTAAAATCAGCTCGGAAATATAACGAAACGCGTAAGTTTTACAGCTTTGCTTCTTTGTAAAACACAGTTAAAACTGCCTGAACTAAGAGCGTGAACCGGTCTATTTCGAGTCTATTGAAAAGGGCGATGTAATGTTTTTTTTTGTGTGTGTGTTGGCCGTGAATTGAAATGCTTATGACTGCGTTGTATATTTACACAAAGGGTCTTGACCAATACCAGCAAGGCATCCTTCTTCGTTTCATTTAAGTTTCTTTCGAGATTGACTATAAATACTCACTAGAAAGTTGGGGTTTGCCTCGGTGTGTTAGAACCTGTAATATTTTTCTTTGTTTTTCGTGACATGTAAGTTTGAAATATTCTTACACCGAGGATGTGAGCCGACTTTTGCCAACTTGAGGAAGTTTGCATAATAATGTATGGACTATAACTGGCTTCTCGGGTTTTGGCCTCAGGGGCCAAAACGGTGTTGCGGGAAATGATTCTTCCAACTCGATGTTCAGCCAGGCCCCTTGTCCTCCTTGTACCTAGCCTGTTCCAGCAAGGCGGCGAGCTCGAGAAGGGGATTTTCGAGTAGGATTAGGGCTTTTTCGTTCAACCTCGACTGCATGTATTCGAGAGCCTGGAACAGGCTACCTTCTACGAAATAAGAGAATGGCAGGGTTTACGATAGCCATTGATTCGGAGGTAATAGGCAGTTTATTACATTTATGGTTAAACCTTGTTACATTTATGGTTGTTCAGTTTAATACATTTATATTCCGATTTTATTAGATTTATGGTTGGTGGATTTATTACATTTATTGTTAAAAGTTGATACATTTATGGTTAGTATTACATTAAGTGTCAATTTTTTATTACATTTGTGGTTTTTCTTACATTTATGGCTGATAAAACAATGGTCAGGTCACGATTTCAGAAATACAATAATTACACCACCCCCTAACCCACCCCCCTGTCGAATAATTGTCCCCAGGCCTCTCCAAAATTTGCAGAAAGCGTCTCTGGAGCTATGTATGGTAATCGCTGAACATTTGGCCTGAAATAATTATGACTAATGATTATTATTTGGACTTTGCAAAAACTATTTCTCCGATTTCCCAATTTTAAGTAAACTGCACATTGATAAGAAGGGAAAAATATCGCAAAACTGATTTTCTGTGGAAATAAACTGCTGCAGTATAAAAAGGGACAACTCGCATAAAATGGCCAAAATTTGGGTCACTCATTAACGACTCAGCGGAGATATTTGGCAACTAGTGAAAACCGTATAACTAACCAAAATACCTTTAATATATCTTAATTAATAGATTCTGGAATGTTCTTTATATATATTTTTGGCTCACCTACAGTTGCCTGAAATTTCGGCTATTTTAAACCACTGGAGAGGAAGAAGAATGAGGTGGCAGTATCTCGAAGAAGCATGATTGAGGCCTTCTACCTCGGCAACTGTCATGAATGTTAATCTTTCCGGATAGCTTTTAAACTTTGGAAAGACCTTTTTGGTTTTGCCCTGTTTTCTATGACAGTGGCACTTAAGAAAACTTCTATTGCGGAAAGAAATTACTGTGGTGCAACATTTCGACAACATTAAAGGTAGTTAATCACAGTATCTTTCTTGAGCTATATCTACGTTTTGTGACCAATCCTCCCTCACATGAGTAGGCACGTATTAAAGATCAGGCCATATCTAGAATTTTAGCTCGTGATCACCAGTTCTTTATTAATTTGTAGTTCCCGCAAGGCTGCACACACAGTGAGTTTACTGACTTCAGGTTGTTAATCTTAAAGCTTATCGAAAATACGTAAGCTCTAGACAATACCTCAACGATGGTCATGTTTGTGTTTTTTTACTGGCCTTTACTTATGTTTTCCACAAAGATCCTGTTTAGATTTCTCGATCTGTAAACTTTAAGTTTCTATTGGTTGTTTCAAGAACTTTGTAGTTGCTTCTGAAAGACCCAGAGACCAGAGTCTCGTTTTCCCTCCTCGTTTGAACGACTGAGAGATTTCAAGTGCTTGTTCAGTGGTTTATACATTCCAGCACTCGGCAGTAGCAGTAGAAGATGGACGAAGATCATGATCGCGCAAGATAGAAATTTAACAAATAAAAGACTCAGAGACCAAATGGTGTATATTCAATTTAACTTTGCCTCGCAAATATTCACGTAATTGAATGTTCACTTTTCCTTCTGCGCAGCAGCTGACCGTTGCGAGAACGGTTTTTGGCATTTTCGCAACACATTTTTTTAGCAACATATTTTTCTCTACTAAATAAAAGAAAAAGAAACTGTGTAAGTGAATATCCAGTATTGAGCGAGGAACTCGCGTTTCCTAACATCCCTATTGCACCACTACATTACTAGATTTATTAATTAAAACTCTGCAGAAATCGACATAGTTTTCAATGAATAGTGCACACGAACGTTTTATTTATTTTTTTGTTCACGAGTTGCAATGCATCAAGTGAACGTAGTAAAATATTCTGCCCTGAGTACTGTTATTCAGGAAATGTAAATAAGGTATATATGGAGAATTGCTCTGGCTTGGGACGAGCCCAAACCAGACGAAGAGTCTGGAGAATGCATGCCCTCCAAAAACCCGGATTCCTCGCGTGGTGGGACTGCGGTTCGCTAGATCTGAACTAAACGGCGGCCAAGAGCAGAGTGCAAGGGGTGGGGCCAAACGATGACCTTTATATTCATTAATTACAAGTCCCCAGGGCATATTATTAACATAGGCAAATGACTTAGCATAGTGAGCAAGTGAGTTTTAATGCATCGTAACTGGTGAATAATAACCGTTCAACAAGGCATTAATAATTCATAAGCCTATGGACATATCAAATGGTCGACAAAACATCACGAGCAGTGACTTTGTATTGATAAACCTTTTCCTTATTTGTATGGGGTGTTTTATCAGCTGCTAAAACGCTTGTCATTATGGTATTCGATGTTTTATCAAATACTGAAGGACATTGCACGTGACTTATGAATGTTAATGTGTACCAACACAGCAGCTGAGACAACAAATGCTGAAACTGTGACATAATGTTCTTTCAACTTAACACACACACAATGCTGTACAGCAATCAGGGTTTACACCTTTCACCATTCTATTTGCACAGTTTTTCGACAAATTTAAGACGCAAAAAGTCAGTGACTTTGCTGTCATATTGGGTAGATCAGTGTCCAAGGGTTGGACTTGAAATTTTTCAGTTGTGAGGATGCAAGGCGAGGCACATTCACATAACAAATAAAACGTGTGCAAGGAAGAAAGGAGCCGAAAAGAGAAGCACTACACAAACCCGGTGTTTGCGAGGCGAAGCATACTGACATGATAAACAAAAGGTGTGCAAAAGGGGACAAGAACCGAGCAAAACGGCCAAATCGGCCTAAGAGAAACATAAGCGTACAAAAGATAAAATTAAAACCAGGGGACGAAAACTATCGAAAAAACGAAACCAACAAGCAGCCACGTGGACGACAAAGGGGTGGGAAAGGCGAAAGGGCGAACACCAGATAGGGAAAACTAAGCAGTAAAAGGTGCAAAAATTATACCCGAAAAGGAGGCGGATTTTGCGGAGGATTCTCAAGATTAGCTGCGGCAACCAGAGGCACTTGAACCAGAGCTGCTTCAACTGTCCATGGGGCTTACGCGTCAGCCATAAAGTCACAGCCATAGCGTCAGCCATAAATCGGCACTCTTAATCCTCACGGTATCAACGAACGCTTTTCATTCAACTGATTTATTCTATTGTTTTTCACGTTGCCAGGCACCAACCAATAGCGTAGCTCATAATTTCTGTATATAAACCACACACAGCCCACAATTCCTCGCGCGATTCGCTCCGACGAAGGACTAGCGCTTGAAACGTCACCTTCCGAATCTCTTTACGGTGGCCAATTCACATTATCAACTCAGTTGATAAAACCAAATTATCTTGTAATACTCCCACCGACGCAGCACCACAGTTTCTTTAGAAACTTATCCCCATAACACGATAATGTTGCAAGAGGATTGTAATGCAAACTGGGCCGAAATGATATGCAGAGCTCTTATACATTTATACTTGCGCTGCAAGGGACTGACGCGAATAGTCAGAGTATTTGTTGAAAGTAAGGGTACATATGAATGTTTTGCCGCGTAGCACTATGAAAACAAATGATGTAACAGAGAATTAACTCTGAAGTGTAAATTTTAGTGCTAGTAAAATTTATACTTCAGAGTTAATTCTCTGTTACATCATTTGTGTTCATAGTGCTACGCGGCACAGCATTCATATGTACCCTTACTTTCTCTTCGCCGCGATTCACCATCTAAATCGACCCCGACTTTCTCTGTCCGACCTCGTAGCTCAGTCGGCAGAGTAACGGTAGATCTAATCCGGAGGTCGTGGGTTCGATTTCCACCGAGGTCAAAAGATTTTTTCTTTACCTCGTGAGGTTCTCTGATTCCCTTTACTAGGGCTAACGCCCAGTGGGTTATTCTTGGGTTATACTAGCACTAAAATTTACACTTCAGAGTTAATTCTCTGTTACATTATTTGTTTTAAGCCTCTTTTTCATTCAGTAGCAGCAATACAAATGTTGCATCTTTTCTTAATTAATCTTCAGAGAATCTCATTTGCGTGTAATTTAATTGACGTTCATGGATCATAAACATGCAGTTTCGTTCGTTATGAACTCTCAATAACAGCTGTAAATTGACAAGAAATT
>JAEMPF020012751.1:20226-34197 GCA_022496165.2 Catalaphyllia jardinei | reverse complement strand
CCGAGTCTAAATAAACACGAACGTACAGATATCAAAACCACAGCGGATTAATTCCGTGTTGTACCGCAGATTGCTTCTAGCCTGTGTACAGCCGCCTCTCCCCGGAAAAAAATCGGAGGTACACAGGCTAATTGCTTCAAGTCGTCTTGTTTACTATTCGTCGATACAATGTCCTATATTTGAATGTGTCTGGTTCTGCAACGTGACTCCCGATTTGTATCGCGAAACTGTCACGCAACAGACATCGCGCTAACCGAATTCGCGAACGGCTTGGCTCGAATGGCTTTTAAATCATCTTTAGTCAATTTGGTTTATAGTTATAAGGCAAACCAAACACGATTCGAATGCAGTGTACTATTTTCCTGATCCTACCGACTTGGGCGGTTTTTTTCGCTTTCTCTCTCCCTCCCGAGGCAAACACGGATTTGTTGTATTTTTCGGTTCTGAGTATTAAATCATAAAAGCTCTGTTGAAACAAATTTCCCTATATTTGCTATCGCATTCTCGCATTAGGATTATCGTGCTAACATGTCCTGATAACAAGTCTGCCATTAATCATCAGCCGAAATCATGCGTGCCTGCAAAATCCCACAAATCACTTTGATGTGAGGCCAATGTTATTTCATTTGAAATCTTCGCTCCCTTTCAGTTTGTTCCTGTTCGTGTGAAGACTCGAGAGTACCACCACTAAATCTTTATTAAGACATCTCCATTGCAGAGGATCTCTACTGTTTAAAAGCCGTCGATAGAAACTTTGTTCGAAATGGAGGGAACATAACACGGACGCATTCGTCGCTTTGCAGTTGGGCCGGTGTATCCGAACAAATCGTTAACAATTGCCGGATTTCATACCGTGGCGGCCTGGGTATAAGTTCGTGTATTATGGGATTAACAGCACAAAACCCATATAATGAGAAAGCGCGCATTAAGCTTTACAAAATCCTTAAGTTTCGTGTTAATTGCGCCAATATTGAACAAGATACAGCCTTCAAAAACTTAAAAATTTAGTAACAAATGTATGGATTGCCGGACACTTGTCCGGAAATCCATACAGTACTAGAATGTTTCAATTTACGATACTGCTAAAAATTCTTTTCACTAATTCTACTCTTTTCCTCGGAATTTCTAATTTTCATCTACTCTTTTCCAAGATGATAATAAACACTACCGCTCTTTGCAAATTTTGAAGTCATTCAACCTATGAGGCCTAACGAAATCACGTGCTGCATATAGCCAGGCTTTAAAGTGGCATAATCGAAACCTTCCTTCGGCTTGTCTACCACCAATTTTTGTTTCGATCACAAGCGCTTTCTCACATAAGTCTTATACATACAGTTCCCAGGTTTCCAAAAATTTACTGCTTCCGTTGCTGAATTTGGCGGCAAAATTTCCACAGCACTTACATACATCCAAAGCCTCGTGTCGATGTTTCTAGAGGATTTTTCACATGAATGTGAGGCTTGGGATGTACGGCCGATAACTATTGTTACTCAAATATCGCCGCCATTTACGTAAGTCACTATGTGTCTTCATGAACCTTCCTTCAAAAAGGAAAAAAATCAAACAAGCAAATCAGAAGATTCTATCACAGTGCAGGAAAGTTTAAATGATGAACAACTTGGCCTTCCAAAGGTTTAAAAGAAATTTATTAAACTAACTTTAATCAGTTGTTTTACAGAACAACTGTAAATTATTTCTAGATTTACTAGTGTAAACTTATGTGATGGAAATTCTAAAACTAGATAGCAAGAAAAGTTTTGTTGCTCAGTTCTCGAGGAGATATCACATATACATATATGTATACATTAAAGCTACATACCTGAGAACTAATAACGCTCTGCAATATCTCCAGCAGAAAGTGATTTTACCTTAGTGAAACAATTGTGTAGAGATAGAGAATGTATCTTAATTTCAGTAGCCTGTTTACGCATTTCTAAAGTAACTCTTTAAAGTAATTAAAACACTCACTGACAGAACATGTCAAAGCACAGCACGCAAGGATTTAACCTGAGTGTCGAAAAGAAAGTGGTTTTGGATTACTACTCTGTAAAATTGGCTAAAAATCTGACGCTTTAAAAAGATCTTTCTAGCCGTTTGAGATTTTCAAAAGAGCGCGATAAAAATTGTTATAAATTTATTATGGCAGTGATGCTGAGAAAAAAATTCTCGTTCTCGAGATCACAAAGACATAACTTAAATGCGCATTTGGATGTCTTTTGGAGTAAATTTATTTAAATATTTTTTGTTCCTCTTTCAGTCCATTTAAGGTTACCGTGCACCTTCAGATCGATAATTTTCTTCAAATCTGGATTTTTGAGTCAAAATATTGGTCGAGGTGTGATCTTAAACTTTTTAAAAAAATTATTGAAAGAGACTAAATTTTGGCGAAGAAATCGCAGTTTCACGTTTACGCCGGAAGTTAAAGTTTACCCCTTGATTGACAGCCCTATGATGTTATGCAATCAACCGAGACGACTTTCGCGGGATTAGAACTGGCTACTCAGTTGATCAGCCATCACGCAACGCAAGCATCTTCCTTGGTGTAATTATTCTAGGTATGAATAAACCTAGACCATGGAAATGTCCGTGGATCAGCTCGAAGAAGCCAAAGAAACGAGCCAAAAACGGAAATAAAATATTTGCTGGCAAATAGAATTTTTATGTCTTTTCTCTTTGACCAAAGTTACTGGATAGTCAAGGGGACTGGGTCTGGGGGAGGTAGCAATGGCCATTATGTCCATCCCCCTCTTACCTTTTTTGCAGGTCACGTGAAATGGCAAGCCATGTGCTTGCCATTCGTTTCTATAACTCGGCGTGAGAAGCTGCTTTTGATTTTCCGCGAGGTAAGTTTTTAACAGAGCTCAGGCAAGAGCAGCATTTATGGGTTTGGTTTTGGTGGAGAGGAAAGACATAAATACAGCAATGAACGAGCTAGCGAAAGTTGGCGGAAAGTTGAAGCTATGGCTTTTTGGGATATCAAGCGTGCAAAAGATCGAGTCAAGGGTTTTAAAGTGGTACAATGATCAAATTTTTACCCCTTGTTTTTTCGAGTGTATCACATAGAATTTTATGAGAGAATCATAACGCCGTTTACCGTTTGCAAATATCTGCATTAGTTCCGGAGATATTTAAGTTTGAAAAATAGGTAAAATATGCAAATAAGATAACTGATGACGTCATACACTCAACCCAATATTATATTGAGTATATAAATAGAGCTATCTTGGCCAATTTGTAGTGCAAATCATTGAAACTTGGCAGGCTAATAGTTCTACAGGAAGCACACCTGTGGCTATAAAAAATTCGGTTGCCATGGCAATTCACTCTTTTCCAGTCCCCACCCACTTGATTTCAATATGTTGGTGCTTTTCAGCTTGGAAATGTTAAACAAGGCCACAAAGTCGAGCTAACATATTTATACTAGGGCTAACGCCCAGTGGTTTATTCATGGGTTAAATTAGCACTAAAATTTACACTTCAGAGTTAATTCTCTGTTACATCATCTAACATATTTATAGGCTTGCTGGATTATGTACATGAAGTGCTTTTAGCAAATTTCAAAATGGAACGCCAAAGCTGGCCAGAAAAGCTTTTAATATGGGGGAGGTCTGGAACCAGGTATGTTGCCATGGTAACAGAACTGTTACGGTCAAAATTCGCCCATTTCACCCTCAAAAGTTCCATCTTTTTATTGACGCGTCCAATATAATTTTCTGTTTCATATTTAATTAAAATTTTTGCTTTAAAACATTTATATTTGGATGAATCTGGTTTCTTCTACAATCCCACAAATAGATCTTTGCAACAAGATAGTTTGGCAACGAATAGCGAAGTCCAGTCCATACTAAAGAATTTGGTTTTTGAATCTTTTTCCCGATTACAAGTTCAAGTTAAATAACAGATCACTTACATAAAAAAAAAATCGGAGTCAAAATAATTTTTCTAAGAGACCGAAGAACCATTCACGCGAATTTCCTTATTGTTCCAAATAATATTGTTCCAGTAATTTGAGGCGAAGTCTTCGTGAAAATCAGACCACCAGTGCAAAAGTTCAGTATAGAACTGAGAATGAATTGAGAGGTCTTTGACATCAAAATTACAGTTAAATAGGTAAAGTCCTCCGTATTTCGCTAGAAGATAAGGCAAATAGCTTTTCCAGGTTCCTCTATTTGAACTAAAAATTCTCTTTAACCAAGCTAGTCTTAAAGATTTCATCATGCATTCAAGATTGACCATTTTTAAACCCCCATTCTCATAATCATTTATACGGTTGACACTCTAGTAACTTTATCAGTACTTTTCCACACGAATTTATAGAGAATTCGATTTAATTCTGTAACTACTACTTCTGGGGTAGGTATTAAAGAGATTATATAGGCCATTTTGGGAATTACACGAGCTTTGATAATCGGCACCTTTCCGTACAAAGATAGGCCTCTGGAGGACCAGATGTTCATAACTTTTTTAATTTCGTCCAGATTTTCTATAAGGGTTTTTCATCATATGAGTAATAGACTCCAAGTGCTTTGATAGGCTCGTCAGGCCATTTAAGACCCAAGCGTTTTGTTTTGTTGTTTCTTAAAGAGCCGATCCACATTCCTTCCGTTTTAGTACAGTTAATCGTTAGACTGGATGCATTTTTATAAACTTCTAATAAATCAAGAAGTACCTCTAACGAGTTAATGTCTGAGCGTGTTGCAGTCATATCATCAGCACATTGAAGCAGTTTTGTTTCCTCTTTTCCTATATTAATGCCAATTATTGTTTTATTTTGCCGAACAGCAATGGCTAAAGCTTCAGCTGCCAAAACTAAAAGATATGGTGATAGGGGGTCCCCTTGCCTAACTCCACGTTCTAAGGTGAAGAAGCCTGAAGTTGTACCGTTCTACTAAACTTGTTTTTCCCGCCTAGCCGCTTTAGTTTGCTTTCTAGCAGTCGTTCCCTTTGTTATCTTCCGCATTTTGCTCCAACAGCCTCAAGAAAAAAAACAGCTGCCAAAACTATTCTCTTCGCTTAGAGCGCAATGCGAAACACTCAGGGTTGACTTAAGATTAGGCGGGTACAGAATTTCACAATGTTTGTATATTTCCTTTGCCATACATCGTAATTTCAGAAATTGGTATCAGCTCTTCTTTAACAGATCTGGTTCGAACAAAATTTTTACTTTGCCGATTTTCATTTTTTCGGTATCTCGTTTCCATGGAAATATCGATTACCTTAAAAAACACATTCAACCAAACTTCAATCTCTTTCCAACAAATAGTGAAATTTTCACATCGATCCAGAAAAAAACTGTATCAAACCACCTTAAATAAGCACTTTTCTCCTTGCTCACAACACTGGTATACAAACAACTGCTAAAAGTTCGTTTTATTGCGGTATTCTTGAAAATGTGTGATTTCAGTTTGGACCTGTTTTCATGGAAATATTGCCAAAGAAGTTTACCGATGAAAATAATTTTGTCCATAGTAGCAATTCAGTGACGACGGTCATTAATGCAAGTGCGGCCGCAACACTACTAGAACAGAGACCTCAAAAAATTCAGGCTCTGAGCGGGATTCACACCCACGGCCTCTGCGATGCCGGTGCAGTGCTCTCCCAACTGCGGTGCCAACCCAACTAGGTTCGAATCCTGTTCAGAGCCTAAATATTTTCAGGTCTCTGTCCTAGAAGTGTTGCGGCCGCACTTGCATTAATGACTGTCGATTTTACTGGTACTTTTCTAGGTAAAAAGGAATATCCCAAGAGTGAAAAATCTTCAATGGCAGGCTCAAAACAGCTCTTTCTCGGCATTCACGCCAAGCTGTAATGAACAAGAACACTGTTCACTCATCTGTCACGTTACCGTGCGCATGCAGTGGTTTCGAGCATGCCACAGTGAAGCTCCAACGTTAACGAAGTACAACGTCAGCCTATTTTGAAAATCAAAATCAGTTTGTGACTTGAAGGTAGATCTAATATTCGTTTAGCTGTATAATAATACTGTTGTAGGAATTAAAGAATTAACTAGTAAAAAACATCTGAACATGAAGACAATATAACCAGCAAGAAAAGCCAAATTTGCCCCTCTTATCCTGACAACATGTTAGAATGGGTAACTATTAACCAAAATTCCGTTTGAATAATACTTGATATGAGAACTACTAGAGTGCTTTAATTCAAGATGCTGCTAAAAATTATTTTCACTAATTCTATTTTTTTTTCAAGTTGGTATAATCCACTCCTGCTCTCTGATCGTTTTGGCGTACGCGTATACGCTCTTTATTAAGTTTGAGGACATTCAACGTATGTGGCCTAACCAAGCCACGTGCTGCATTTAGCCACGCCCAAAGCTTGTATAACGCGGCATAATCGAAGCCTTCCTTGTCCTTGTCTGTCATTAATTTCTGTTGCCATCGCAAGTGCTTTCTCAAGACATTCTTGACTTTTGACTTTTGACAAAGTCACTAAGCCTTATACATACAGGTTTCCAAAATTTACTGCCTCCATTACTGAATTTGGCAGCTGAATTTGAACAGTACTTTACACATCTTAAGCCTAGCGTTGATGTTTCCAGACAAACGATTTTTCACGTGGATGTGAGGCTTGGGATGTACGGCCGATAACTATTGTTACTCAAATATCGCCGCTATTTATGTAAAGTAACTATGCGTTGTCAAAAACCTGCCTTTAAAAAGGAAACATCAAACAAGAAAATCAGAAGATTCTATCATAGTGTAGGGAAGGCAAATATGATGGTCTTCCAAAGGTTTAAAAGAAATTTATGAAACTATCTTTAATCTATTACAACTGAAGGAGTTTAAAGTTTGTTTTCAGTAGTTTTACGCATTTCTAAAGTAACTCTTTAAACTAATTAAAACACTCTCGAACAGGAAATGTCAAAGCACAACAAGCCTGGTTTTAACCTGAGTGTCGAAAAGAAATTGGTTTCGGATTACTACTCTACAGAATTGGTTTACAATCTCTCGCCATTTTCTCATCCAATCAGAAGTGAAAATAAAACTAATCTTGACTCGCTCGCACGGGTTTTCCCGCGCTCTGCGTCTGCTATATGTACTTTGAGTTTTGATTGGTTGATTGGATTCTCCGTGTAATGTGTGACTGGCTTGAGCAATAAATCTTGTTTTGGTTTTAAAACACACATTCGAAACCCACTCTAAACTGTGTAAAAAATTAATTTCATTTAGGATTTCCAAATCACCTTTATTGTTCCTAAAGAAACCCGAAAAAAAGTACTAAGTTTGACATATTTGGACTCAAGATCAAGACAGGGGTGGGGAGGGACTAGTCTTCTTGCCTTTCATCATATATCTTTACCGATCCTCATGTTTCTGCTCCTTCGTGCAATAATTCACGTATTTAAAACCCTGTGCAAGCTGATTACAAGAACATTCTTTCATGTTTTATTGTACAAAATTGCCATTTTGAGTCACTCGATATTTTACCACCAGTGTAAAGTTTGTGACATTTAAAACCCATTGTAAAATAGATAAGGTAAAGATGGTAGGAAAATTCTGCTTACGAGCCAAGCGGCTCACAGACCGGAACATTTCCCGATTTCATCAAGCGACTAGATATATTTCTACTCCCGCCTGGATGGGGTGCTTGTCCATCGCGGAGTTACACCCGGAAGCATTAAATTTTATCGGTACTCATAACAATTAACAATTAGACTATTTGCTCTCGATCTCTCTCTATGATCTATTAGAGGACAGGTGCAGGATTGATGTCATCATCACAAAGTTTTTTTCCCGCTGTGTTTCAAATTGGCGGAAAGCTTTGAGAATCTAGATAATATTTTACGTGACTGGGCGAAAGATAAGATACAAAAAGGTCTTGCCGATGCATTGAACTGGTTCGAGGAGCAGGAAGAAGAAAGATAAAGCCGTTTCTTTTAGAAATACTAATACTTGAGCAGTCTCAGTCGGCAGTCGAGGGAGACTAAAACGCGCACAAAATTGGTCTTGGTAAGCCGAGAGCCATTGCTTCATCTCGAATTTAACAAACCAATAAACAAAATGTTTCTGAGATTAATTTATTTAAAAAGTCAACTTTTCCCAGTGTCAAAAAAACTGTTGCCACACTGATTGATGTCAGGAATGAAGCGTCAAAACATCACTTTTTAAAATCAGATAAAATAAAAAAACACATAACCTTGCTTTCCGATGCCAATGTTCCTGTCCGTTTCAGGGCACAGTAGCGAGCTAAGTATAGCTAACCACAGCTCACTACCAACAGTATCGCAGCTAAAATGTGTCTCCGACACTATATCAAACTGATTTGAGAATCACCAACCACAGGAGACAAAATCTTCACCTTCATTTACGCTTCCTTCATTCAAAATTCGAATCAAATGGCCTCTAGGTTGACCGCAAACACAAGTTTTCCGAGGGTTTTTTTTCGACTCCTGCAGTTTTCAAGGCAACGTCCAAGCTTTTCGGCTCACAGGGCTGCTCTGATGACAAAAACTGACTTGATATTTCCAGCATTTTCTTTTTGTAGATTTCGCAGATCAATTCGGATTTCGTGATATATATATGAAATAATTCATATTTGAACTGCGGTTATAGATGCAAGTGAAGTATGATCCTCGCAGTAAATTTTCCAATTTAAGCAATTGGAAAGAAGAAGCCTGAAAAAAATCAGGGCTTCAACGGGATTCGAACCCATGACCTCCGCGATACCGGTGCGATGCTCTACCAACTGAGCTATGAAGCCACACATTGGGAGCAAGGTCAATTTATTGAGTTCATATTTTCCCGTGCAGTGAAGTTATGTGATATATATATGAAATAATTCATATTTAAACTGCGGTTATAGATGCAAGTGAAGTATGATCGTCGCAGTAAATTTAATAATAATTTAAAGGGTTAAAAAGTACTAGTCAACCTGGTTTTCCGAAATAACGACTACAACGCTGCTACGATATTTCATTCATTTCAAAACTCTTTTAAAAGACAGAGACACCAATACATCATATACTTCTTGTTATTACCTTTCGTTTGGAGCACCTTTACTGAAAAAACTTTGAAGACACCCTATCATACCTTAGTGCATCATTTAAGCCAGGCTATCTCATGCAACATTAAAAAAGAACTTCATTGTTTATCAGCCTGACTTTCATGGTAATCTGCCTTCAAGCTTTCTCTCTGTACAGGAAGATAACACAAAACTGCTTTCTTGCCTACTTCTATCAAATTTTTCCATTTATCTAAATGAATGTGGTAAATTTAAGCTCGTCAACTGGAAATTTATTGAGGCGAAATAAAGCCTTTCTTCTATTTTCAAGGCACAAACAGGCCACTATATTACTTTGGTAACCTACTGTGTCGCAAAAATGGCAGCAACGAGTTTACTGAACAATGATTGGGCAGCTTTTTCATCCCATGATTGTAGCATCAAATGATAAATAGTGTTAATAACGACCCACTACGATCTAAGTGCTGGAACTGTTTTAAGCCACTTTAAAAGGAATGTAAAACAACCAGTGAGGATGGTTAAATTTTGCAGCTTAATTAGGGCTGAACGATTTAAACACTAGTAACGCCGGCAAAATAGAATTATCACAAAAAGGTGAAACTTGAACTTCTAAAGCTTCAATTCAAGAGACAGAGCGCCAAGCACTGTGAACACACAGGAATCTCGATGTTAATACCATGCTTGTATTTCTGGTGTAACAGTTTTAAATTGGGTTCCAATTCTTAAATTACGACCCTCCATCCTGATTTTAACTTTCTATCCATCTTAGCCCCCCCTCTTCCTTTCCTTCAACCACTTTCTTTTCCAGCTCTAGTTTAAAAAAAATGTCAAATGTTTCGATCTGTAAATGTGATACATACCACTATAAAGTAAAGAAAATCAATGTCATTCTGTTGTCACACTCTCTCTCCTTACCGGCACATGACACAGAACAGCATTTCTGTCGATTTTTCCTAACTTTTCCCACTCACCCAAAGGAACAGGGTATCGTTCTCCTGATGGAATTCTTATGCAACTGTCAACTGAAATTTATTTATTAAAAAATAAACCTTTCCTTCCATTTCCACTGCACCAAGTTTGTTTGAGGCAATATCGCTTTGTTCCAAGACAGACCAAGTATCAATTTCCTCATTGTATACTTCAAAAGGTGCGGGGCTACCACACAAGCGAAAATGATCTAAACAAGAAATTCTCCCTCCCACTACGTAGAGTCTGTTATTGACTACTAAGAGACTGGACCCAAAGTGGGGGTGACAGGTTGACTCTTTCTGTTTCCATACATTCTTAGTTGGGTCAAAGCAATGCACAATGGCTGCTTTATCTACCCAGTTAGGTGATTTGGAATCTCCTTCATTTCGTTTATATCCATGAATTGTAAATAGTTTAGATTTGAAAACCACTGTTTCTACAGTAAATAAGGCATCTTTACGATCACGTTTCTTAAAAATACTCAAATTAGCTCCACTCTGCCAATTGTTTTTAGCCAAACTATATCTCTGAATTGGCTTGGATTCACTGATTGCATAAATGTAATCATCAACAGAACATAGGCATTTGATCTGATGGTCAGAATCCAAAAAAGGTGGCAGTGCCTCCCAGGAATTATGAACAATATCATAACGATACATAACATTGTCTCCAGATTGTTTCACTGCAGCTACATACAAATAATTACCAACAAATGCTGCACAGTGGCAAGTCACGTTTTCTTCATATGCGTTTAAGTGTGCCATGGAGGGCAAAGGTTTCCATGTTTTGGTTTCAACATCAAAGTACTGCATCTGCGTCGAAGGGAGAATGGCAACAACAACCTGAAACCAGATTGAAAGATAAGGTGTACTAAAACTATTGTGAATGATGTATTTGCTGCAATCCTACAGTATATAGGTGAATTTGTGCTGCATCAAATATTTGTCAGGATAAGATTGGGTGTGCTGGTGTACTTTGGAGATGTATCACTGTTCTGCGTGATCTGAAATTTGAAAACGGTTAGGGACTCCTGTGGGCACATAGCCATGAGTGTATTTTTAATTCCTCTATCATGAAAGGGCCCTCGGCAAAACAAAGCTAATACACGTGATAGTGGTCGAGTTCGCGTAACCATATTGTCACGTTAGAAAATTATATTGATACCATGCTCAAGTCTTAATAATTATATGTTAGAGAAACCAAACATACAAAATTGTCTTCAAAACAATTCACTCTTCCAGCAAAACGCCTTGGTTCCTTTAAACCCTATCTGTCCGTCTTAGTCCCGCCTACCCCACTGCAACGCCTACAACATGAATGTGTTGAGTGTGCTTTTTCTTACCGGACACATAGATCGAGGTTTTGCTTTGTCTACAGCAAATTTAGAATTATCTGAAGGCATGTGTTTGAAGATTGACGTTTCATACACCAACATGTGAATCTCTGGATCTCTTTGCATTTCCTCTGTATTCAGTTCTTCAATGACAACCCTGATATCCACAAGCCCCAGACGAACAGCTCCGATAACTTTGGCTGCAACTGCCATCCTCTCTTCTTTCTTGTGTTTAATCCACTGCATCACTGATTTGAAGACGAACGTCTCCGAAGGTGCACTGAGGTCATCTCGACTGAGGAGGCTGAATAATTGGTCTGCACCAATATCAGTTAGGAATTGTTCACTTTCAGAAATATCCTTGAACATTGAAGCCATCTTCTTCTCTGCTGCCTCTTGTAGATCTTTCAGACCGTGTCTATCGGCCACTGTGGATGACAGTAGTTGCTCAGGTCAAGTCGGAGCTGGATAAATTCCCTCTTCAAGAAATCACAGCATTGTTGAACAGCAGTTGTGACTTGAAGATGATCAGCTGCGGCAAGGACTTCAAACACGTTTTCCTCGTTGACATGGAGATCTCCAGTGTAGATTGAGTCCATTACAATCTTTACGGCAGCGGAGGAAATAGTTTCATCCTTCAGTTCAATGACTTCCTGGTTCAACTCCTTCATCTCAGCGGTAAACATGGCGTGGAAATAATCGCTATTCGCAGCGAGTACAATGCGATGAGCTGGAAAGATGTCCTCACGCACTTTTAGACAGAAGTCGATGAATTGATGTTCGTCTCGAAACTGAGCACACTTAGATAAAAGAATCTCGGAATGGGCGACCATCCTGCGATGGTTTGCTTTATATTTCTAACACACCCTGTCAATACTTCAAATGAACGCCTCACGCGAGGAAGTTATGTCACGAAAGTATTTTTGCCCCTGTCACTGTAAACACTCATCCCTCCTGCCACCCCATGGGGCATGAGCATCAGAGGAAAATCAAACGAAGATGATGCTCCACATAAGGGGACAGATTTTCTTCTCAAGCCCCTTCCAAATGAGGATAATGCCCCATGCACAGTGGGAAAAACTTCAGCGGAAGTGTCAATATCTTAAATGTTTCTGTAGGAAACGAACATCTGGTAATAAAAAAATGGTATCACTTCAAGCTGCAATTCACGCAGTCAGATCCTATCATGATTATATGATGAATTGGCCGTCCACAGTTACAAAGGATGTCATTTCCTGAGTCATCATTTAATTGGGCATAAATGTACTAATCTCCCACCTCCTCAAGGAAGGCAAAGTACTAAAATGAGTTAATGCCTGAACACATCGGGCAGGAGTGAAAGCCCCAACAAACCTGCTCCCATGCCCCAGGTCATGGGTGGGAGGTGGTGTTATATACAGTGACTTGTGTATTAGCGACAGGAGCCCATGACTTGGAGCCTGCAACTACGCTATATTTCTGTCACGGGGTTTTCACAGACCGATCTATTTTTAGTTTGAATTTATCTTGAATTCAGATCCCCACGGGAACCTCAGTAACCAATTGCAATCACAAGCACGGACTAATGTCGGCATGTCAAAATGATTTCGACATGTTCACGCGTGAGGCTGCATTGTTTTATTCTTACCGAAGCGTGGTCACTTAGACTGGAACTGGCCTATTTCGTGGGAAAAACATCTAAAAATAGACTGGTCTGTAAAAATGCCGTTGCATTGCCATTGCAGGCTCCAAGTAATGGGCTCCGCTATGACCTTGCTCGATCTCTTGTGCTGTTTTCTATCTATAATATCAATAAAATGTCTCTCCATGTGCTACCCAGTTTGATGATATTTTTGATGAATGTATACCAATATCTACTTAGTTACGTAAACTCTAAAAGGGATATTAGGTGCACGCGTTTGACTGCTTTGTAAAACGCAAATTCTTCTTAACGACTTTTTTAAACGATTTGTAACAAGGGATGGTCTAGATCTTTAAAGTTTTGCTTTTAGCCCCTATAAAAACAAACACCTCGATTAAGGAGTTATTAGTCTGAAAGATTTTGAGGAAAAAATAGATGGAAATCAGACAATTTTTCTTGCTTCCATTTGAAATTGATTTATACAACTTGAATGTAACGAGTGTTCAACTCCACATTTCACGAGAGAGCGCAGCGATAGAGTGTGATATAAACTTTCTTGGCGTGCTCAAATTGTTTAAAAACCGCCAAGCTACACAGGCTTAAGATTCTCTAAAATTTTTCCGAAGGCCATACAAACGTTTTTGAACATTTCCTAAAATTTCCTAAGATAATCGAAGGCTGCCATAGACTTCTGACCATGGTCTAAGGATGTTTTGATCATACATTAATCCTAAAGTACCGTTAAAGGGTCAAACATAACATTAATTATGTCGTCATGACATCATCTCACGTACGTCTGTTAAGTGATGTCAAAGCGTAATAAGACTGACAAAATATCGCGTACGAGGCAATTGCGTAGTGTTTCAGGCTGATGTTATCACTCTTTTTACTCCTGTTCTTAACATATTTTGACGTCTTCTGTGATCTATTATTGAACAGATTCACGGCAACGTGGAATCTATTGAATAAAGAAACCAAATCAAATGTCAATCACATCATCAGGGACCGCGCAGCAAGTTTTCCAGTGGAGGGGGGGGGGGGGGGGGGGGGGTCGTACGCGATATTTTGT
>JAEMPF020012751.1:0-13971 GCA_022496165.2 Catalaphyllia jardinei | reverse complement strand
CCGAGTCTAAATAAACACGAACGTACAGATATCAAAACCACAGCGGATTAATTCCGTGTTGTACCGCAGATTGCTTCTAGCCTGTGTACAGCCGCCTCTCCCCGGAAAAAAATCGGAGGTACACAGGCTAATTGCTTCAAGTCGTCTTGTTTACTATTCGTCGATACAATGTCCTATATTTGAATGTGTCTGGTTCTGCAACGTGACTCCCGATTTGTATCGCGAAACTGTCACGCAACAGACATCGCGCTAACCGAATTCGCGAACGGCTTGGCTCGAATGGCTTTTAAATCATCTTTAGTCAATTTGGTTTATAGTTATAAGGCAAACCAAACACGATTCGAATGCAGTGTACTATTTTCCTGATCCTACCGACTTGGGCGGTTTTTTTCGCTTTCTCTCTCCCTCCCGAGGCAAACACGGATTTGTTGTATTTTTCGGTTCTGAGTATTAAATCATAAAAGCTCTGTTGAAACAAATTTCCCTATATTTGCTATCGCATTCTCGCATTAGGATTATCGTGCTAACATGTCCTGATAACAAGTCTGCCATTAATCATCAGCCGAAATCATGCGTGCCTGCAAAATCCCACAAATCACTTTGATGTGAGGCCAATGTTATTTCATTTGAAATCTTCGCTCCCTTTCAGTTTGTTCCTGTTCGTGTGAAGACTCGAGAGTACCACCACTAAATCTTTATTAAGACATCTCCATTGCAGAGGATCTCTACTGTTTAAAAGCCGTCGATAGAAACTTTGTTCGAAATGGAGGGAACATAACACGGACGCATTCGTCGCTTTGCAGTTGGGCCGGTGTATCCGAACAAATCGTTAACAATTGCCGGATTTCATACCGTGGCGGCCTGGGTATAAGTTCGTGTATTATGGGATTAACAGCACAAAACCCATATAATGAGAAAGCGCGCATTAAGCTTTACAAAATCCTTAAGTTTCGTGTTAATTGCGCCAATATTGAACAAGATACAGCCTTCAAAAACTTAAAAATTTAGTAACAAATGTATGGATTGCCGGACACTTGTCCGGAAATCCATACAGTACTAGAATGTTTCAATTTACGATACTGCTAAAAATTCTTTTCACTAATTCTACTCTTTTCCTCGGAATTTCTAATTTTCATCTACTCTTTTCCAAGATGATAATAAACACTACCGCTCTTTGCAAATTTTGAAGTCATTCAACCTATGAGGCCTAACGAAATCACGTGCTGCATATAGCCAGGCTTTAAAGTGGCATAATCGAAACCTTCCTTCGGCTTGTCTACCACCAATTTTTGTTTCGATCACAAGCGCTTTCTCACATAAGTCTTATACATACAGTTCCCAGGTTTCCAAAAATTTACTGCTTCCGTTGCTGAATTTGGCGGCAAAATTTCCACAGCACTTACATACATCCAAAGCCTCGTGTCGATGTTTCTAGAGGATTTTTCACATGAATGTGAGGCTTGGGATGTACGGCCGATAACTATTGTTACTCAAATATCGCCGCCATTTACGTAAGTCACTATGTGTCTTCATGAACCTTCCTTCAAAAAGGAAAAAAATCAAACAAGCAAATCAGAAGATTCTATCACAGTGCAGGAAAGTTTAAATGATGAACAACTTGGCCTTCCAAAGGTTTAAAAGAAATTTATTAAACTAACTTTAATCAGTTGTTTTACAGAACAACTGTAAATTATTTCTAGATTTACTAGTGTAAACTTATGTGATGGAAATTCTAAAACTAGATAGCAAGAAAAGTTTTGTTGCTCAGTTCTCGAGGAGATATCACATATACATATATGTATACATTAAAGCTACATACCTGAGAACTAATAACGCTCTGCAATATCTCCAGCAGAAAGTGATTTTACCTTAGTGAAACAATTGTGTAGAGATAGAGAATGTATCTTAATTTCAGTAGCCTGTTTACGCATTTCTAAAGTAACTCTTTAAAGTAATTAAAACACTCACTGACAGAACATGTCAAAGCACAGCACGCAAGGATTTAACCTGAGTGTCGAAAAGAAAGTGGTTTTGGATTACTACTCTGTAAAATTGGCTAAAAATCTGACGCTTTAAAAAGATCTTTCTAGCCGTTTGAGATTTTCAAAAGAGCGCGATAAAAATTGTTATAAATTTATTATGGCAGTGATGCTGAGAAAAAAATTCTCGTTCTCGAGATCACAAAGACATAACTTAAATGCGCATTTGGATGTCTTTTGGAGTAAATTTATTTAAATATTTTTTGTTCCTCTTTCAGTCCATTTAAGGTTACCGTGCACCTTCAGATCGATAATTTTCTTCAAATCTGGATTTTTGAGTCAAAATATTGGTCGAGGTGTGATCTTAAACTTTTTAAAAAAATTATTGAAAGAGACTAAATTTTGGCGAAGAAATCGCAGTTTCACGTTTACGCCGGAAGTTAAAGTTTACCCCTTGATTGACAGCCCTATGATGTTATGCAATCAACCGAGACGACTTTCGCGGGATTAGAACTGGCTACTCAGTTGATCAGCCATCACGCAACGCAAGCATCTTCCTTGGTGTAATTATTCTAGGTATGAATAAACCTAGACCATGGAAATGTCCGTGGATCAGCTCGAAGAAGCCAAAGAAACGAGCCAAAAACGGAAATAAAATATTTGCTGGCAAATAGAATTTTTATGTCTTTTCTCTTTGACCAAAGTTACTGGATAGTCAAGGGGACTGGGTCTGGGGGAGGTAGCAATGGCCATTATGTCCATCCCCCTCTTACCTTTTTTGCAGGTCACGTGAAATGGCAAGCCATGTGCTTGCCATTCGTTTCTATAACTCGGCGTGAGAAGCTGCTTTTGATTTTCCGCGAGGTAAGTTTTTAACAGAGCTCAGGCAAGAGCAGCATTTATGGGTTTGGTTTTGGTGGAGAGGAAAGACATAAATACAGCAATGAACGAGCTAGCGAAAGTTGGCGGAAAGTTGAAGCTATGGCTTTTTGGGATATCAAGCGTGCAAAAGATCGAGTCAAGGGTTTTAAAGTGGTACAATGATCAAATTTTTACCCCTTGTTTTTTCGAGTGTATCACATAGAATTTTATGAGAGAATCATAACGCCGTTTACCGTTTGCAAATATCTGCATTAGTTCCGGAGATATTTAAGTTTGAAAAATAGGTAAAATATGCAAATAAGATAACTGATGACGTCATACACTCAACCCAATATTATATTGAGTATATAAATAGAGCTATCTTGGCCAATTTGTAGTGCAAATCATTGAAACTTGGCAGGCTAATAGTTCTACAGGAAGCACACCTGTGGCTATAAAAAATTCGGTTGCCATGGCAATTCACTCTTTTCCAGTCCCCACCCACTTGATTTCAATATGTTGGTGCTTTTCAGCTTGGAAATGTTAAACAAGGCCACAAAGTCGAGCTAACATATTTATACTAGGGCTAACGCCCAGTGGTTTATTCATGGGTTAAATTAGCACTAAAATTTACACTTCAGAGTTAATTCTCTGTTACATCATCTAACATATTTATAGGCTTGCTGGATTATGTACATGAAGTGCTTTTAGCAAATTTCAAAATGGAACGCCAAAGCTGGCCAGAAAAGCTTTTAATATGGGGGAGGTCTGGAACCAGGTATGTTGCCATGGTAACAGAACTGTTACGGTCAAAATTCGCCCATTTCACCCTCAAAAGTTCCATCTTTTTATTGACGCGTCCAATATAATTTTCTGTTTCATATTTAATTAAAATTTTTGCTTTAAAACATTTATATTTGGATGAATCTGGTTTCTTCTACAATCCCACAAATAGATCTTTGCAACAAGATAGTTTGGCAACGAATAGCGAAGTCCAGTCCATACTAAAGAATTTGGTTTTTGAATCTTTTTCCCGATTACAAGTTCAAGTTAAATAACAGATCACTTACATAAAAAAAAAATCGGAGTCAAAATAATTTTTCTAAGAGACCGAAGAACCATTCACGCGAATTTCCTTATTGTTCCAAATAATATTGTTCCAGTAATTTGAGGCGAAGTCTTCGTGAAAATCAGACCACCAGTGCAAAAGTTCAGTATAGAACTGAGAATGAATTGAGAGGTCTTTGACATCAAAATTACAGTTAAATAGGTAAAGTCCTCCGTATTTCGCTAGAAGATAAGGCAAATAGCTTTTCCAGGTTCCTCTATTTGAACTAAAAATTCTCTTTAACCAAGCTAGTCTTAAAGATTTCATCATGCATTCAAGATTGACCATTTTTAAACCCCCATTCTCATAATCATTTATACGGTTGACACTCTAGTAACTTTATCAGTACTTTTCCACACGAATTTATAGAGAATTCGATTTAATTCTGTAACTACTACTTCTGGGGTAGGTATTAAAGAGATTATATAGGCCATTTTGGGAATTACACGAGCTTTGATAATCGGCACCTTTCCGTACAAAGATAGGCCTCTGGAGGACCAGATGTTCATAACTTTTTTAATTTCGTCCAGATTTTCTATAAGGGTTTTTCATCATATGAGTAATAGACTCCAAGTGCTTTGATAGGCTCGTCAGGCCATTTAAGACCCAAGCGTTTTGTTTTGTTGTTTCTTAAAGAGCCGATCCACATTCCTTCCGTTTTAGTACAGTTAATCGTTAGACTGGATGCATTTTTATAAACTTCTAATAAATCAAGAAGTACCTCTAACGAGTTAATGTCTGAGCGTGTTGCAGTCATATCATCAGCACATTGAAGCAGTTTTGTTTCCTCTTTTCCTATATTAATGCCAATTATTGTTTTATTTTGCCGAACAGCAATGGCTAAAGCTTCAGCTGCCAAAACTAAAAGATATGGTGATAGGGGGTCCCCTTGCCTAACTCCACGTTCTAAGGTGAAGAAGCCTGAAGTTGTACCGTTCTACTAAACTTGTTTTTCCCGCCTAGCCGCTTTAGTTTGCTTTCTAGCAGTCGTTCCCTTTGTTATCTTCCGCATTTTGCTCCAACAGCCTCAAGAAAAAAAACAGCTGCCAAAACTATTCTCTTCGCTTAGAGCGCAATGCGAAACACTCAGGGTTGACTTAAGATTAGGCGGGTACAGAATTTCACAATGTTTGTATATTTCCTTTGCCATACATCGTAATTTCAGAAATTGGTATCAGCTCTTCTTTAACAGATCTGGTTCGAACAAAATTTTTACTTTGCCGATTTTCATTTTTTCGGTATCTCGTTTCCATGGAAATATCGATTACCTTAAAAAACACATTCAACCAAACTTCAATCTCTTTCCAACAAATAGTGAAATTTTCACATCGATCCAGAAAAAAACTGTATCAAACCACCTTAAATAAGCACTTTTCTCCTTGCTCACAACACTGGTATACAAACAACTGCTAAAAGTTCGTTTTATTGCGGTATTCTTGAAAATGTGTGATTTCAGTTTGGACCTGTTTTCATGGAAATATTGCCAAAGAAGTTTACCGATGAAAATAATTTTGTCCATAGTAGCAATTCAGTGACGACGGTCATTAATGCAAGTGCGGCCGCAACACTACTAGAACAGAGACCTCAAAAAATTCAGGCTCTGAGCGGGATTCACACCCACGGCCTCTGCGATGCCGGTGCAGTGCTCTCCCAACTGCGGTGCCAACCCAACTAGGTTCGAATCCTGTTCAGAGCCTAAATATTTTCAGGTCTCTGTCCTAGAAGTGTTGCGGCCGCACTTGCATTAATGACTGTCGATTTTACTGGTACTTTTCTAGGTAAAAAGGAATATCCCAAGAGTGAAAAATCTTCAATGGCAGGCTCAAAACAGCTCTTTCTCGGCATTCACGCCAAGCTGTAATGAACAAGAACACTGTTCACTCATCTGTCACGTTACCGTGCGCATGCAGTGGTTTCGAGCATGCCACAGTGAAGCTCCAACGTTAACGAAGTACAACGTCAGCCTATTTTGAAAATCAAAATCAGTTTGTGACTTGAAGGTAGATCTAATATTCGTTTAGCTGTATAATAATACTGTTGTAGGAATTAAAGAATTAACTAGTAAAAAACATCTGAACATGAAGACAATATAACCAGCAAGAAAAGCCAAATTTGCCCCTCTTATCCTGACAACATGTTAGAATGGGTAACTATTAACCAAAATTCCGTTTGAATAATACTTGATATGAGAACTACTAGAGTGCTTTAATTCAAGATGCTGCTAAAAATTATTTTCACTAATTCTATTTTTTTTTCAAGTTGGTATAATCCACTCCTGCTCTCTGATCGTTTTGGCGTACGCGTATACGCTCTTTATTAAGTTTGAGGACATTCAACGTATGTGGCCTAACCAAGCCACGTGCTGCATTTAGCCACGCCCAAAGCTTGTATAACGCGGCATAATCGAAGCCTTCCTTGTCCTTGTCTGTCATTAATTTCTGTTGCCATCGCAAGTGCTTTCTCAAGACATTCTTGACTTTTGACTTTTGACAAAGTCACTAAGCCTTATACATACAGGTTTCCAAAATTTACTGCCTCCATTACTGAATTTGGCAGCTGAATTTGAACAGTACTTTACACATCTTAAGCCTAGCGTTGATGTTTCCAGACAAACGATTTTTCACGTGGATGTGAGGCTTGGGATGTACGGCCGATAACTATTGTTACTCAAATATCGCCGCTATTTATGTAAAGTAACTATGCGTTGTCAAAAACCTGCCTTTAAAAAGGAAACATCAAACAAGAAAATCAGAAGATTCTATCATAGTGTAGGGAAGGCAAATATGATGGTCTTCCAAAGGTTTAAAAGAAATTTATGAAACTATCTTTAATCTATTACAACTGAAGGAGTTTAAAGTTTGTTTTCAGTAGTTTTACGCATTTCTAAAGTAACTCTTTAAACTAATTAAAACACTCTCGAACAGGAAATGTCAAAGCACAACAAGCCTGGTTTTAACCTGAGTGTCGAAAAGAAATTGGTTTCGGATTACTACTCTACAGAATTGGTTTACAATCTCTCGCCATTTTCTCATCCAATCAGAAGTGAAAATAAAACTAATCTTGACTCGCTCGCACGGGTTTTCCCGCGCTCTGCGTCTGCTATATGTACTTTGAGTTTTGATTGGTTGATTGGATTCTCCGTGTAATGTGTGACTGGCTTGAGCAATAAATCTTGTTTTGGTTTTAAAACACACATTCGAAACCCACTCTAAACTGTGTAAAAAATTAATTTCATTTAGGATTTCCAAATCACCTTTATTGTTCCTAAAGAAACCCGAAAAAAAGTACTAAGTTTGACATATTTGGACTCAAGATCAAGACAGGGGTGGGGAGGGACTAGTCTTCTTGCCTTTCATCATATATCTTTACCGATCCTCATGTTTCTGCTCCTTCGTGCAATAATTCACGTATTTAAAACCCTGTGCAAGCTGATTACAAGAACATTCTTTCATGTTTTATTGTACAAAATTGCCATTTTGAGTCACTCGATATTTTACCACCAGTGTAAAGTTTGTGACATTTAAAACCCATTGTAAAATAGATAAGGTAAAGATGGTAGGAAAATTCTGCTTACGAGCCAAGCGGCTCACAGACCGGAACATTTCCCGATTTCATCAAGCGACTAGATATATTTCTACTCCCGCCTGGATGGGGTGCTTGTCCATCGCGGAGTTACACCCGGAAGCATTAAATTTTATCGGTACTCATAACAATTAACAATTAGACTATTTGCTCTCGATCTCTCTCTATGATCTATTAGAGGACAGGTGCAGGATTGATGTCATCATCACAAAGTTTTTTTCCCGCTGTGTTTCAAATTGGCGGAAAGCTTTGAGAATCTAGATAATATTTTACGTGACTGGGCGAAAGATAAGATACAAAAAGGTCTTGCCGATGCATTGAACTGGTTCGAGGAGCAGGAAGAAGAAAGATAAAGCCGTTTCTTTTAGAAATACTAATACTTGAGCAGTCTCAGTCGGCAGTCGAGGGAGACTAAAACGCGCACAAAATTGGTCTTGGTAAGCCGAGAGCCATTGCTTCATCTCGAATTTAACAAACCAATAAACAAAATGTTTCTGAGATTAATTTATTTAAAAAGTCAACTTTTCCCAGTGTCAAAAAAACTGTTGCCACACTGATTGATGTCAGGAATGAAGCGTCAAAACATCACTTTTTAAAATCAGATAAAATAAAAAAACACATAACCTTGCTTTCCGATGCCAATGTTCCTGTCCGTTTCAGGGCACAGTAGCGAGCTAAGTATAGCTAACCACAGCTCACTACCAACAGTATCGCAGCTAAAATGTGTCTCCGACACTATATCAAACTGATTTGAGAATCACCAACCACAGGAGACAAAATCTTCACCTTCATTTACGCTTCCTTCATTCAAAATTCGAATCAAATGGCCTCTAGGTTGACCGCAAACACAAGTTTTCCGAGGGTTTTTTTTCGACTCCTGCAGTTTTCAAGGCAACGTCCAAGCTTTTCGGCTCACAGGGCTGCTCTGATGACAAAAACTGACTTGATATTTCCAGCATTTTCTTTTTGTAGATTTCGCAGATCAATTCGGATTTCGTGATATATATATGAAATAATTCATATTTGAACTGCGGTTATAGATGCAAGTGAAGTATGATCCTCGCAGTAAATTTTCCAATTTAAGCAATTGGAAAGAAGAAGCCTGAAAAAAATCAGGGCTTCAACGGGATTCGAACCCATGACCTCCGCGATACCGGTGCGATGCTCTACCAACTGAGCTATGAAGCCACACATTGGGAGCAAGGTCAATTTATTGAGTTCATATTTTCCCGTGCAGTGAAGTTATGTGATATATATATGAAATAATTCATATTTAAACTGCGGTTATAGATGCAAGTGAAGTATGATCGTCGCAGTAAATTTAATAATAATTTAAAGGGTTAAAAAGTACTAGTCAACCTGGTTTTCCGAAATAACGACTACAACGCTGCTACGATATTTCATTCATTTCAAAACTCTTTTAAAAGACAGAGACACCAATACATCATATACTTCTTGTTATTACCTTTCGTTTGGAGCACCTTTACTGAAAAAACTTTGAAGACACCCTATCATACCTTAGTGCATCATTTAAGCCAGGCTATCTCATGCAACATTAAAAAAGAACTTCATTGTTTATCAGCCTGACTTTCATGGTAATCTGCCTTCAAGCTTTCTCTCTGTACAGGAAGATAACACAAAACTGCTTTCTTGCCTACTTCTATCAAATTTTTCCATTTATCTAAATGAATGTGGTAAATTTAAGCTCGTCAACTGGAAATTTATTGAGGCGAAATAAAGCCTTTCTTCTATTTTCAAGGCACAAACAGGCCACTATATTACTTTGGTAACCTACTGTGTCGCAAAAATGGCAGCAACGAGTTTACTGAACAATGATTGGGCAGCTTTTTCATCCCATGATTGTAGCATCAAATGATAAATAGTGTTAATAACGACCCACTACGATCTAAGTGCTGGAACTGTTTTAAGCCACTTTAAAAGGAATGTAAAACAACCAGTGAGGATGGTTAAATTTTGCAGCTTAATTAGGGCTGAACGATTTAAACACTAGTAACGCCGGCAAAATAGAATTATCACAAAAAGGTGAAACTTGAACTTCTAAAGCTTCAATTCAAGAGACAGAGCGCCAAGCACTGTGAACACACAGGAATCTCGATGTTAATACCATGCTTGTATTTCTGGTGTAACAGTTTTAAATTGGGTTCCAATTCTTAAATTACGACCCTCCATCCTGATTTTAACTTTCTATCCATCTTAGCCCCCCCTCTTCCTTTCCTTCAACCACTTTCTTTTCCAGCTCTAGTTTAAAAAAAATGTCAAATGTTTCGATCTGTAAATGTGATACATACCACTATAAAGTAAAGAAAATCAATGTCATTCTGTTGTCACACTCTCTCTCCTTACCGGCACATGACACAGAACAGCATTTCTGTCGATTTTTCCTAACTTTTCCCACTCACCCAAAGGAACAGGGTATCGTTCTCCTGATGGAATTCTTATGCAACTGTCAACTGAAATTTATTTATTAAAAAATAAACCTTTCCTTCCATTTCCACTGCACCAAGTTTGTTTGAGGCAATATCGCTTTGTTCCAAGACAGACCAAGTATCAATTTCCTCATTGTATACTTCAAAAGGTGCGGGGCTACCACACAAGCGAAAATGATCTAAACAAGAAATTCTCCCTCCCACTACGTAGAGTCTGTTATTGACTACTAAGAGACTGGACCCAAAGTGGGGGTGACAGGTTGACTCTTTCTGTTTCCATACATTCTTAGTTGGGTCAAAGCAATGCACAATGGCTGCTTTATCTACCCAGTTAGGTGATTTGGAATCTCCTTCATTTCGTTTATATCCATGAATTGTAAATAGTTTAGATTTGAAAACCACTGTTTCTACAGTAAATAAGGCATCTTTACGATCACGTTTCTTAAAAATACTCAAATTAGCTCCACTCTGCCAATTGTTTTTAGCCAAACTATATCTCTGAATTGGCTTGGATTCACTGATTGCATAAATGTAATCATCAACAGAACATAGGCATTTGATCTGATGGTCAGAATCCAAAAAAGGTGGCAGTGCCTCCCAGGAATTATGAACAATATCATAACGATACATAACATTGTCTCCAGATTGTTTCACTGCAGCTACATACAAATAATTACCAACAAATGCTGCACAGTGGCAAGTCACGTTTTCTTCATATGCGTTTAAGTGTGCCATGGAGGGCAAAGGTTTCCATGTTTTGGTTTCAACATCAAAGTACTGCATCTGCGTCGAAGGGAGAATGGCAACAACAACCTGAAACCAGATTGAAAGATAAGGTGTACTAAAACTATTGTGAATGATGTATTTGCTGCAATCCTACAGTATATAGGTGAATTTGTGCTGCATCAAATATTTGTCAGGATAAGATTGGGTGTGCTGGTGTACTTTGGAGATGTATCACTGTTCTGCGTGATCTGAAATTTGAAAACGGTTAGGGACTCCTGTGGGCACATAGCCATGAGTGTATTTTTAATTCCTCTATCATGAAAGGGCCCTCGGCAAAACAAAGCTAATACACGTGATAGTGGTCGAGTTCGCGTAACCATATTGTCACGTTAGAAAATTATATTGATACCATGCTCAAGTCTTAATAATTATATGTTAGAGAAACCAAACATACAAAATTGTCTTCAAAACAATTCACTCTTCCAGCAAAACGCCTTGGTTCCTTTAAACCCTATCTGTCCGTCTTAGTCCCGCCTACCCCACTGCAACGCCTACAACATGAATGTGTTGAGTGTGCTTTTTCTTACCGGACACATAGATCGAGGTTTTGCTTTGTCTACAGCAAATTTAGAATTATCTGAAGGCATGTGTTTGAAGATTGACGTTTCATACACCAACATGTGAATCTCTGGATCTCTTTGCATTTCCTCTGTATTCAGTTCTTCAATGACAACCCTGATATCCACAAGCCCCAGACGAACAGCTCCGATAACTTTGGCTGCAACTGCCATCCTCTCTTCTTTCTTGTGTTTAATCCACTGCATCACTGATTTGAAGACGAACGTCTCCGAAGGTGCACTGAGGTCATCTCGACTGAGGAGGCTGAATAATTGGTCTGCACCAATATCAGTTAGGAATTGTTCACTTTCAGAAATATCCTTGAACATTGAAGCCATCTTCTTCTCTGCTGCCTCTTGTAGATCTTTCAGACCGTGTCTATCGGCCACTGTGGATGACAGTAGTTGCTCAGGTCAAGTCGGAGCTGGATAAATTCCCTCTTCAAGAAATCACAGCATTGTTGAACAGCAGTTGTGACTTGAAGATGATCAGCTGCGGCAAGGACTTCAAACACGTTTTCCTCGTTGACATGGAGATCTCCAGTGTAGATTGAGTCCATTACAATCTTTACGGCAGCGGAGGAAATAGTTTCATCCTTCAGTTCAATGACTTCCTGGTTCAACTCCTTCATCTCAGCGGTAAACATGGCGTGGAAATAATCGCTATTCGCAGCGAGTACAATGCGATGAGCTGGAAAGATGTCCTCACGCACTTTTAGACAGAAGTCGATGAATTGATGTTCGTCTCGAAACTGAGCACACTTAGATAAAAGAATCTCGGAATGGGCGACCATCCTGCGATGGTTTGCTTTATATTTCTAACACACCCTGTCAATACTTCAAATGAACGCCTCACGCGAGGAAGTTATGTCACGAAAGTATTTTTGCCCCTGTCACTGTAAACACTCATCCCTCCTGCCACCCCATGGGGCATGAGCATCAGAGGAAAATCAAACGAAGATGATGCTCCACATAAGGGGACAGATTTTCTTCTCAAGCCCCTTCCAAATGAGGATAATGCCCCATGCACAGTGGGAAAAACTTCAGCGGAAGTGTCAATATCTTAAATGTTTCTGTAGGAAACGAACATCTGGTAATAAAAAAATGGTATCACTTCAAGCTGCAATTCACGCAGTCAGATCCTATCATGATTATATGATGAATTGGCCGTCCACAGTTACAAAGGATGTCATTTCCTGAGTCATCATTTAATTGGGCATAAATGTACTAATCTCCCACCTCCTCAAGGAAGGCAAAGTACTAAAATGAGTTAATGCCTGAACACATCGGGCAGGAGTGAAAGCCCCAACAAACCTGCTCCCATGCCCCAGGTCATGGGTGGGAGGTGGTGTTATATACAGTGACTTGTGTATTAGCGACAGGAGCCCATGACTTGGAGCCTGCAACTACGCTATATTTCTGTCACGGGGTTTTCACAGACCGATCTATTTTTAGTTTGAATTTATCTTGAATTCAGATCCCCACGGGAACCTCAGTAACCAATTGCAATCACAAGCACGGACTAATGTCGGCATGTCAAAATGATTTCGACATGTTCACGCGTGAGGCTGCATTGTTTTATTCTTACCGAAGCGTGGTCACTTAGACTGGAACTGGCCTATTTCGTGGGAAAAACATCTAAAAATAGACTGGTCTGTAAAAATGCCGTTGCATTGCCATTGCAGGCTCCAAGTAATGGGCTCCGCTATGACCTTGCTCGATCTCTTGTGCTGTTTTCTATCTATAATATCAATAAAATGTCTCTCCATGTGCTACCCAGTTTGATGATATTTTTGATGAATGTATACCAATATCTACTTAGTTACGTAAACTCTAAAAGGGATATTAGGTGCACGCGTTTGACTGCTTTGTAAAACGCAAATTCTTCTTAACGACTTTTTTAAACGATTTGTAACAAGGGATGGTCTAGATCTTTAAAGTTTTGCTTTTAGCCCCTATAAAAACAAACACCTCGATTAAGGAGTTATTAGTCTGAAAGATTTTGAGGAAAAAATAGATGGAAATCAGACAATTTTTCTTGCTTCCATTTGAAATTGATTTATACAACTTGAATGTAACGAGTGTTCAACTCCACATTTCACGAGAGAGCGCAGCGATAGAGTGTGATATAAACTTTCTTGGCGTGCTCAAATTGTTTAAAAACCGCCAAGCTACACAGGCTTAAGATTCTCTAAAATTTTTCCGAAGGCCATACAAACGTTTTTGAACATTTCCTAAAATTTCCTAAGATAATCGAAGGCTGCCATAGACTTCTGACCATGGTCTAAGGATGTTTTGATCATACATTAATCCTAAAGTACCGTTAAAGGGTCAAACATAACATTAATTATGTCGTCATGACATCATCTCACGTACGTCTGTTAAGTGATGTCAAAGCGTAATAAGACTGACAAAATATCGCGTACGAGGCAATTGCGTAGTGTTTCAGGCTGATGTTATCACTCTTTTTACTCCTGTTCTTAACATATTTTGACGTCTTCTGTGATCTATTATTGAACAGATTCACGGCAACGTGGAATCTATTGAATAAAGAAACCAAATCAAATGTCAATCACATCATCAGGGACCGCGCAGCAAGTTTTCCAGTGGAGGGGGGGGGGGGGGGGGGGGGGTCGTACGCGATATTTTGT
>JAEMPF020012750.1:30000-34219 GCA_022496165.2 Catalaphyllia jardinei | reverse complement strand
TAACTCTGAAATTCAAAATGTCTCTCTCGTTTGAGAAATGAAAAAAACAAACAAACAACAACAACGGCAAAGGCTAAAGAAAATAGGCTGAAACGTTCATAGGCTGATATAACGATCTTGACTCATTTTACATGCTAAAGGTCTGTGTACGAGTAATAAGCTATTAATCGATTCCAAGAAATGCAATCGAAGGCAGAATAGCTTGAGCACATCGATTCGATTGAATTTTGCACGACTTCAAATGCAGAACATTTAAGCTCAATTGCAATATAGCTAGTGCTTCTCAGTATAACGACTGCCTGGATACACGCAGCAAGGCGTCTAGTTAGAAATTTCGGTTTTGATATTCTTGCCCTGCTGGCGTTTCTCCGTTCTGTCATTTCTTCTTTTTTCACCCAAGATCCGGCACTGTGATGTAGTGTATATGAAATAATTCATATTTGAACTGCGGTTGTGGATGAAAGTGAAGTATGATCATCGCAGTAAATTTTCTCATTTAAGCAATTGGAAAGAGGGATTCGAACCCATGACCTCCTGCAAAAAAAATCAGGGCTTCAACGGGATTCGAACCCATGACCTCTGCTTGAACTGCGGTTGTAGATGCAAGTGAAGTATGATCATCGCAGTAAATTTTCCAATTTAAGCAATTGAAAAGAAGCCTGAAAAAAAAAATCAGGGCTTCAACGGGATTCGAGCCCATGACCTCCGCAATACCGGTTCATATACACTTTACATCATTTCACTCCTTACGGGAGATATGAACTCAATAAATTGATCTTGCTCCCAATGTTTGGCTTCATAGCTCAGTTGGTAGAGCATCGCACCGGTATCGCGGAGGTCATGGGTTGGAATCCCGTTGAAACCCTGAATTTTTTTCAGGCTTCTTCTTTCCAATTGCTCGAATTGGAGAATTTAATGCGATGATCATACTTCATTTGCATCCGCCACTGTGTTACGCTTTGGAGGTATATATATTTATTTTTTTCTCAAGCATCTGAGCGGGCCAGAATTCTAAATCCTCGAGTTTGATTGGCTAATCTTACACATGCGACCGGCCCAGCTTTTTACGATACGGCCCACGGGCCGGATTTTCTCCCGCTGCCTAAATTTCGATCCTAAAAGTTAATCGTCGTTAAGCGGTAATCGTCAATCTTTTGCTTTTTTTACACATCCATTGACGATTAGTCACCGCAAGTTTACTTCTGTTCACTTAAAAATGGTAAGGAAAGTCACTGTAAGTAAATTCAGTTGAGTGTTTTTTAAAAAGTTGTGAGAGTTTGCTCGGTTGTTTGTAGCTTGGCGCTGTAATGGCGCTCTGTAATCCTGTGTTTCCCTCGCTGTAGAGTTTTGAGTCAACTTCAGTCAAGGTTACCTTTCTGATCGTTGCTGTATTTAGAAGAATTTATGTGGAATACACTTAACAAATTTCTTCGCTTTCTGCTATTCAATTTACGGTAGAAAAGTCTGATTTCAAGTGATTTTAAAAGTGACGACTGACAGAAATTGTTTTTGTAGTAAAACTTCAAACGTGGCATGAAATTTCACACCGCAAAAACAATTTTGGAAAACTTAACTGGTTAAATAAATGCAACTAACATAAAGTAGTTCGAAAACTATATGTTCTTTAATACTTGGCTTTGCCTACTATCTGAATTATTCGCTCGTTGCCAAGATTTTTTACAAATCGTTAGTAGACGGCGCGCAAGCCGATTCAATGACAAGAGTTGCGTAAACAACCCATTAGTAATCTGTAAAACTAATTTACTGTAGGAAAAAAAATAAGCATGTTATTTACCGGGCTAGGTCGGTCCGTATGGGAAGAAACTGTGCCCTTGGTCTTGAGTACGGCCCGAGGCCGCCCGTTAAATAACATATATATATTAACTAAGATAGCGTCCATACTCGTGTACGATAATACCTTACCAGTGAATGTACTGAGAAACTGATCCATGAGTTTTTAACCAGTAGGCTAGACTATTGCAACAGTCTCTTCCATGAAGTTCCCGACTATCTTATGCAAAAACTCCAACGTGTCATGAACGCCGGTGTGCGATTATTCTTCTGCGCACCTAAACACTGTCGTATTACGCCGCTCCCTCTGCAACTTTACTGGTTACCTATGCGTCTACGTATCGAGTTCAAAATCCTTTTGATCACCTTTAAAGTACTCCGAGTCCAGAGCTCAGATCCTAAATATCTCATTGGTTTAATTTCTGACTTACCGCCATCCCGTTACGATTTACGGCGAAATATCACGGCAATATATTCTCCTGAGCACCCCAAAGCGTTTCAAAAAAGTTACCGTGGGGGGTCGATGTTTCATGGCGACAGCGCCACGGCTTTGGGACAGTCTTCCTGTAGCTAGACATTAGATCTGCTTGCACCATAAGTGATTTTGAAAAAAAAAGTTAAGACATTTTTATTCAGTAAGGCATTTTGTTAGTACGATTAGTTTATATTTGGATTTTTACAGTTTTTCTGCGAATTACTTTCTTATATCCAGTTGTTAATAGGATAGTTTAATCCAAGGAACTTTATTTCTACGGTTAGATCTACCGCCCACACCAAAACGGAACTTTTCGTAAACGCTCTTCAAACCTGAGAAATTTGAAAACGCCGTCTTTGAGTTTTTGGGTGATTTCTCTGACCTGTGAACTAGCTTGGTGTACGTAGCTAACACTAGAAGAATAAATGGATTCACCAGGGTAACAAAGCTAAAGCAAAAGTGTAGCAAATACCACATTTGCACAAATTTGCTCAAATCTGCTCAGGAGCAAAGATTGATGTTGCACTAGATTTGCCACCCGTAGCAATGAAGGTAGCTGCCACATTTGCTCAGGATTTGCGCCTTTGCGCAAAGGTGATGTGTAGCTGTAAATTTGGGTGGCATTTACATATGGCTCAAATGTGACAGAAATTTGTTAGTTTTAACTACCTTTACATATGACGCAAATAAGCGCACAAATTTGCTGTTTTGCTCGACGTTTGCCCCTATTGTATAAGCATGTAAACTTACTACTTTGACGAGGTTAACGCAATGTTAGCAAAGCATTAAAACTTAACAGTGTTTGCTTGGGTAGCAAAGGTTGTTCAAAATATGATTTATTGATCATGTTTGCACACGTTGGAAACTGCAGGCAAATGTAATAATTGACCCACATTGTTTTGTATGGCAAATATGAACAAACTTTCAGTATTCTAACACATTTGCTTATGTAGCAAATGTTACCAAACCCTCTATGTTGAACAATCTTGTTGGGGGCGGCAAATGTGACCAAACTCTAAATATTGGGAAATTTTGCTTGCAGCGGCAAATATGGTCCAAATTCAAGTCTTGAAGAAGTTTGCTTGGGGCGGCAAATGTGATCAAACTCTTATTGTTAACCATGTCTGCTCGGATAGCAAATATAAGCGGTGTCAAAGTTCTGAACAAGTTTGCTTGGGGTAGCAAATGTGATCAAACTCTCAATATTGGTCTAACGGCTCTAATTTCTCCTAAAACACAATACGAAGTGCTCTTCATAAACAAGAATAAAGCGAGAAAAAAGGTCGAGAGACCTAAAAGAAAACGGTAATTCTACAAGTGTCACGAACCGAAGGAGTCGTGTAGGCTTGTCAGCCCCATTTTATACACTGATATGTTTTTTATGTACAGGCCCCGTTCTACATCGTGCGAGACATGCCAGCACTCAACCAACGTCAAGGAGCATAAAGAAAAAATTACGCACTCGATTTATAGCATCAACTCCAATTTAAGACGGAGTTTGCAAAAAGAACATGTGCGTTAATATCAAAATAGCTCCACAGTGTAGTTTAGCCATCGACTGGCCAGAAATCTAGAAAAAGAAAACGGTAATTCTACAAATGTCACGAACCGTAGGAGTCGTGTAGGCCTGTCAACCCCATTTTACACACTGCATGACCACTATAAACAAACATTCTTTTGAGTATTCCTCACACACAAGTCAAAATGATCGATGGTTGCTGCGTTTTTAAATTGCTCGGGCGTAGTGTGGAAGGAAAACACTTGACTGATGCATTAACCTCCATTTTCACATTACTCGGCGGCGTAGCATGGGCACGGCCTAATACTAATTTCTTAAATATCTAGCTCAAGAGATTGCCTTACAGAGTTTGATGGATGTGACCTAAGCTTTGAAAACTGTCATGTCAGTCACGCGTTTGCTTTTGTGTAAATATGTGACTTACTTTGAATACC
>JAEMPF020012750.1:0-25000 GCA_022496165.2 Catalaphyllia jardinei | reverse complement strand
CATTAACCGATTCACTAAGTTTAAGATCATTAGAGAAGGAATTCCATAAAGTAACTGCCCTATAGAAAAACGTCCTTTAGCCACTTGCTGTTCTAAAGGGAGGTATGTTAAGCATTTGAGAACTCCTCGTTCTGCGATTTGTGACATCACCTCGTCTAATTAATGAATTGTGTGGATAAATATCCAGGAGCACATCCTGTTAAACACTTAATTAAATGACATTACGGCATCACGGTAGTAAAGATGCTCCTTCACTGGCAGCCAGCGCAGTCCCTTTAAAGCTGGAGACACGTGATCGTATTTCCGTCTTCCGTGAGTTCGTTTGCCAATCAGTTGCCACACAATAAGCCACTTATCACTTATCAACCTCAAACGTTCGGTCTCTACGGGAAGATCTTAGACTTCGGTTTTGATGATTTTGTTTGATTTTTCCTCTGGCCTGTCATATATAGTAAGAAATTCGGAGAACACATCAAAGTTTGCAAACGAAAAACATTATGCTCAAAACGACGCTAAACGTTAACACGGGAAAAAAATTTAGGAATCGAAAGAAAATATTTCTTTTTCAACAAAAATAACCGGATAATATTTGTTTATTCAGGTATCTGTCAAGTGACATTTTCGACAGTGTCAGGGACCATCATGTCTCCAAGTCATCCTGACAAATATCCAAACAATGTGAAGTGTGAGTGGATCATTGATCTGGGTCCCGGATATGACATTACTCTGACTTTCCATAAGTTTAATTTGGAAAAGAAAGATGACTGTTCATGGGACTGGCTGACGGTACAGGCAGGAAACACACCAGATTCACCGGAAGTAACCAAAGTTTGTGGTGATATACTGCCTCCTGATATAACAATTAGTGGAGCAATGAGAATCTACTTCGAAACAGACAATGACAACGAGTTTGAAGGGTTCAACATGACCTGGGTAGCCGAGGGTGAGACAAAATGAGTAGACTTACCATTAAATGAATGCGCAAAGTATGAAATTTGTGATATATTTGTTATGCGATTAGCATCAAAGCATCATCACGTGTGTACGTAGGCATTCACAAATCAATTCCAACCTTTATTACACTAGAATAACTGTCATTATTATTTTTGATTATTCCAATCTCTTGAGAGATCTTTTAACTTTTTTAAAAATATTATAAGAGATATATCAAACAAAAAAGAGAGTGTTTAACTACATTTCCAAACAACGACAAGACAGTTGCAAATGCGATGCGTAGCGGAGTATTTTGAACGAACTTCGAGTGGTTAACTGTCTTGATTGAGTGCTTGATAATTCTTCTCAGTCGACACTAAAATTAAGGAGAGAAGTGTAGAAATAATATCTTAAAAATCTATGCTGATCCGTTATGCACGAGCTTGATCAGAAAGCAAAGGTATCAGTGACGTCACCTATTGTTATTAATATGCCAACCAGAGAACTATTGGCTGGTGAAACAAAGAATTCTTTTGTTTAACATTTCAACATTTAAACAACAAAAAGCAATGTTTGTAGACAAATATCTTCGCTTTTTCTAAACACAGTTATGGTTGTAATTTCCTTCTTTTAAATTTGGTGAATTATTGATCATTCTGAAAATTGACTGTACTTATCATTTTTTAAGATAAAAATGAATGTAATATACCTGGAATCTGCCATTCAAATGCCACGTGTGCCAACACAGAAGGTTCATACCAGTGCACGTGTATGCTGAGTTACACTGGGGACGGGAGCACCTGTCAGTATTATAAAGGCAAGTATTGCACAAAACCTGTCGAATTCCAAATATTATAAACATCGGAGTAATAATTTTAAAATAACATTTAAAATAACACTTTTCAGTTTAAACAACATGTTTCAACGGAAACTTCTGTCATCTTTAGTTATAAAGCACAAAGCGATGGAAGTTGAATTTATAATAAATAGAAAATGCTAATGAAATTAATAGTAACAACAGGAAAAGGCAAAGCGTGAAAGTGTAAGAATAGATTAACATGTTTAGATTAGATTAACATTAGATTAACATGGTGTAATTGTTGATTCAAATTAGGTTGTTCTCTCTGAGTATGAATAGCCTCTTTTATCTTGAGCTGAAAAGTAGTCGAGGCGTGATCCAAAACATGAAAACAATCTGCAAGGCGCGACAATGCTTAGAATTTTGTGCGAGCCCCTATCACTGGCTAAATACTCCTTCCGGACCGTTTCGCTGACGTAACATGCATTACAATTTGGCTATAGTCTGAACAGGCTGCCTACTCAGAGGCTGAGATAGAATCTATCTTAGGAGCCAGGGGTGGATCCAGGATTCTTCTTAGGAGGGGTGTACCACTAAGCAATAGCGTAACTGACTGGTGAGGTAAACAGATTTTAAAAGCAAATACGAAGAAGGCTTCATTTCAGGGGTGGGAGCTGCACCCCCCCCCCCCCCCCCAACCCTCTGCACCCTCCCCTAATCCGCCAATGGGAGCTTACAAGGGATCTGCAGCAATACGTAGACTGAGGGATGCGCACTACACACACACGCCTTTCTTGGCTTTAGCCAAGAAATATATAAAGGGAGTTGGCGATAGAGCAATAGTCAACGATTTTTTGAAAAGTACTGACTTACCTATATTTATTATAATTCTCTTTTAAAAGAAGATCGATGTTCCAAAATGAGCGTGCTCGGAATTAGGGCTGCGCGGAACTAGGTTGTCACAGAATTAGGGTATACTGTAGATCTCACTGCTTATACAAATCCGCTTGCTTGTGTGTTACAGATTTTGACGAGTGTGACCTAAAACTTGACAACTGTCATGAAGATGCTTTGTGTATAAATACACCAACTCACTTTGAGTGTGACTGCATGGATGGCTTTCTAGGAGATGGGATTAACTGTACAGGTTAGGAAAAATGTTTTTCCCATAAATGATAGTCTAATAGTTAATAATATTGATGTAATGTAAACTCACTAATGTAAAACATCTTTTGAGCGAGATCATTAGATAGCAGACTGGTCCAAAACCAAACATTATGTTCACGCATAATGTTTATGTCGAGCCATGACGGTCACGCAATGGTCTGTAACCTGGTTTGTGTCAACTATCACCCCACGTGATAGAGGAGGTGTTCCCTCGTGGATAAAAGATATTTCTCTGGAGAAATTCGCCCTTCCTCCCTTGGCCCTCGTACCTTCAGTATCTCGAAAGGAAAACATTTTTGACTGGCCCAAATGAGAATTTTGATTGGCTACCTCAATTAGGGTACCGAATTTTGCAATTCAAACCGCCACGATGGACTGCTCGTTAATTAGTTTCGGTGATTTTCTCTTTCAAAACACTGCACAAAAGAAAACAGTTTATTTTTTAAAGTAGAAATATTTTCCTTCATACCTACCGGAAAATTAGATGTCAAATATGTTCTTTACGTTTGTACGCGCGTCCACTGAGAATGGTCGAGGGACGCATTAAAACTTTCTAATTTACATTAAATATTTACCCAATATGGAACCTCAAGATCGAGTCTGTTGGCACTGCAACATTCAACGGCCTAGATTGACAACACTTTTCACTCTGAAGGTGGCTACCTCTGAGTTTGTTTAGAATTTACTAGGGTATAGTCGCCGATAACTTTATGTTTCCGTAATCGGGGAGTTTTTGCAGACACCTTACCTGGAGGGCCAGGGTCTGTCTTCCGCCAACCCTAAACCCCTATCATCTCACCAAGATTGAAATACATCTATTAGCTCTTTAGATCCGAAATATAAAGACGCACGAGATTCATCAATGCATTTAAAATCACGACAATGTTCGTCCTGCTTAAATAATTCCGAAATTAAATAGAATAAAGTGATGTTTGTGTTTTCAGATATCGACGAATGTGAGACTACTGAACTGGATTACAAGCATAACTGTCATGTGAATGCCAGCTGTGAAAATACCCACGGATCGTTCATCTGCACATGTGTCTCTGTTTACACAGGAGATGGAGTCTCCTGTATAGGTATTATACTTTTCTTTACTACTTTCTTCTTTTTTTTCCGTAAATGCAGGGCATAACAGTTCTTGGCTGCAGGCAGTCGAGTTATAACCCATCTATTTTTAATATTTTGTTTCTTTGAAGATATCGATGAATGTCAAGTGAACACTCATAACTGCTCTGAGGATGGCGTATGCATAAACACGGATGGCTCTTTCAGATGCGAGTGTAAAGTAGGCTTCATCGGTAGTGGAGAGATCTGCTCAGGTATTGAATTGTGCCAACTAAAAAGCAAGTTCTTGTTTATAACCCCTGCAGATAAGAAATGTCTTGCTGAGTTTGAAAGGAGCAGTGACTTTAGCAGTAGTGGCTGGGGTTCGTATGTCCATATGCCGCTTTCACTGCGCGTGCGCGTGCAAGGCCCCATACCTCAAAACTAAGAAAGTAGCACCATTACCATAGGAACATCTTTGATATTGGAAATCTGTGTTATGGCTAATTAACAGCTTCCAAAACAAGCTATCTGCTAACCCGTATCACATCACCATATCGCGAGTTCAGGTCTAGACGTTTTGGGTGGCATGTGTTTTTTATGTTGAACGCTGCCTAAATAATGGTTTGTCGATTAGGTCGCAGGCTCAAACCAGGTTATTGCTCTAGGGGAGAAGAAGGGGGTACGCGCCAAGGCAGACGTTTGGCGTTTTGTTTACTTTTTCCCGAGATATTCTTTGTACAAGCCCTTGATATATTGTCTACGTAATTTCTACAATCTTGGAAAATTTGGGTACGCGTATTTGGTACGGTTTGTTAAGTTTTACTGGTAAAGATAGTGAAATCACACGCTGAATAATTACATGCTAACGATTGATAATTTTTTGAGTTTCTTATCCAAGCAAAACAATTCTTTTTTCCTTTATGGTTCACTTACTGCGATTAGGACCTCTGTTTTTACTTTCAGCTAAATCCATATATTAGAAGTAAGTTGAAGGGAAAGTCTGAGTTCGAGCCTAGCGGTTCAACAGCCCAATGTATATCTACAGGTTTTGTAGAATTAGGTGCATTCTCTTGCCCTGGATGGGATGCTGGTGTCTGGCAGGGTTATACCCCCCAAAATTAAATTCGCTAGCACCCATTTATACACCTGGGTTTGGAGAGAGACACTCTGAGAGTAAAGTGTGTCGACCAAGAACCCAACTCAGTGAAACCGGCCAGGACTCAAAACACTGAGACCGCTTGATCCTGTGTCCAGCGCTCTAATACAAACTCCAAGCAATGATAGTTTTAGAATAAGCTGTGATAATAGCCCTCTTATAAGTCAGCCATAAGAAATAGCTATAAGCAGCGCTCATTTGTATAGTCAATGATTGCTGTTTTTACAATCATCATCGGAGGGAACACTGTACATAATAGAAGTGTTGAAATAACATTACTTTGCCTCTATAGTATTAAATAAAAGTCTTCAACACTACTTGCAGATGTAAATGAATGTACTAAGGAGACAGATAACTGTGACAATGATGCCACCTGTACAAATACCAACGGATCATTTGTCTGCACGTGTAATCAAGGATATAGTGGAGATGGAGTAAATTGCTCAGGTATAATTTAACTTTGTTTGGGTGTCAGTATTCAAAGAACTCTTCGATTATAGTTATTTTGACTTATTCATGACCCCTTATCTTTGGGAAACTTTTGTTGAGTATAACATGCCATTCGTAATTTGAATGAAGTCATACTCTTTTAAATGCAACTTCTTAGGGAAAAGGAAAGGGCAAGAAGTGTGGAACTGTTAAAGAGCTCATGTTCGTAGGCCGGTAGTAAATATAACTTTGGCTTATGAATTACTCATTTTGATATGGGCTAATAAGAGATCAAGACTGCTTATTGTAGTTATATTGCCATCCCAAAATGCCATACTAAAGTAATTCTTAATTTGGATCATGGTGTGTCCTAAAGAAAGTAGCAGTACGGCAGTTTCGAGAGCAGTGTAACAGGTATTACGGCTACAGCCTTAAAAAATTTGAAATTTTGCTTAATCCACAATGGCCAATTTTCTTTGTAGGACTCACCCGCAGGGAATAACTCATGTCAGTTGTATTCATCAAAACAAATATCCAGTTGAAAATAATGAATACAACTACATGTACCATGATTCCTTGCAGGCACGTCTTATAAAAGGAATTGAGAAATGTTTGCACATTTGACAGCAAGTAGCTGTACTTCATTGTGGAGGAAGATTACATCAATCAAATCAATCAATAAACTGACTTTATTTACCCTCGAGTTTACAGTGTTGCACAAAAGTGCATGACTGGCACAAAGAGTGTCTTCGTAGGAGGGTAGACAGTATTTAGTTCTTTTGCTATACTGATTAGGTGAAGTCTGTATATGAGTCAAGTGGCTTATCAGGCCGGAGCGTATCCCTCTTTCAGTAGCATGAGGCGACTAGGAGTATTTGTAATACCCCTTGGATGGGATGCTAGTCCATTGCAATCCCCCCCCCCCCCCCCCCCGCGTTATGTTCGCCGGTATCCATTAATACACCAGGGTGGAGAGAGGCACCGTGAGAGTAAAGTGTCTTGCCCAAGAACAGAACCCAGTGTCCCCGGCCAGTACTCGAACCAGGACCGCTCGCTTGGGAGACGAGGGCACTAGCCATGAGGCCACCGTGCCTCCCGCTATACGGATTAAGAACAAAAAATTGATCGAAGTTTATTCATTCATTCATTTCTCGACGTAATTCCTACAACACCTTAGCTGAGAAGTAAGAAGGGTGATGTATACTGCCTTGCTATTTAGATGTGGACGAATGCTCTCTAAATCTTCATGACTGTCACCAAGATGGACATTGTACCAACATCAATGGTTCTTATTACTGTACTTGTAACACTGGATACACAGGCAATGGAGTATCATGTACCGGTAAGAGATGTTTACAATAAGTACACAAGAGTTATCACTGCATGGTTGTAAACATGTTTGCTGCAATATAGCATTGTTTAACACAAATCAAGCTTTATAAAGCAAAAACGAGCTTTGTAAAGCGCTGAGTTTGATCGAAAAACTAAACAATGTCCTATTCAGCAAACATAATATGGATCAGGAGTTACTCGCATACCCCATGTTGCCGAAATCATTTTACAATCATTCATCCCCTTGCTATCTAACAGTACCTAATTTTGAACAAGATTGAGCAGCAGGCTCCAATTAAAGGTAAGCGAGTTTATTTGCTTCAATTTCACGAGTTGCTTTCGGTCTATTCCTGCGCTAATTAGTAAAACATTTCCTTGTACAAATTTTGCAGCGTGGTTTTGAGGGGTTCTTGTGTCTGAATCATGGCAGTGGCGAAGATCAATGACGAGTGACGTTCAGGAACGAACAAAGACGCCGCTTACCGACAGGGTTAGCAGGATGTTATGAAAGTACTGAGGAGTAATAATATTTGCTGAATTAGTCCTCTTCGTTTCTAGTGGAACATAGGTCTCTGACCAGCGTTCGCCATCTGGTCCTGTTTTGTGCAGTACCTTTTGCCTCTTGCCACAAAAGCCGTATCTTCTCTAACTCTGCCGTTCTCGTGCTTCTCGAGGTGAGGTCTTGGTCTCTTGCGCTTCCCTTTTGTATTCCAATCTAATGCATTCTTAATTTGCTACGTGTCTGTTTGGCCTTCTCTGCCTGTAGCCAATAAAACGCCAAGCTGAGAAGTAATGATAGTCAATGTTAAATTTTACCCTGTAGAAGCAGATCCGGAGCTTCTTAAAAGAGGTGGAAAAAAGAGGGCTTGGCATACAAACTCTCACAGCGGGGAAGATGATTTTTAGCCCATTCAGGGGTATAGGTTCCCGGTTCCTACCCTCCTTCCTCAGAGCATTTAAAGTCAACTATACCTAATTACATTTCTTTTTCGTTAGCGTGGTCTTAATGAGTATAAAGGGCAAACTATTAACGTTGCTTTAATCAGCTCCAGCTTTTTCCACGTAAGGGTAAGTAACGCGTAAAGTACTTCTTTCTTTTCTTCTTCAGGTCATTAGCTGGAAAAATAGCAGACAAATGATGAAAGTGTCATAAACGATTAATCCTTCGTTTTGCCACCACGCCCCACCACGCATACCGAGTCTGTCGATAAAGTAGGTATTAACTTAGGCTTGGTTGCAAGAAACGAGTCTTAAAAAGTTAAAAACATCTTCATTATATGTCGTATATTTAACAATCCGATTTGAGCAACTGAAACAGTGCACTAACACGAGTTCATTTCTTATTTACTGGAGTCTCTCCCCTAATGCTTTACAGTGTGACTGTAGTAGGCTCCTGTCAGACATTTGAAGCTAGGTAGTGAAATTAAAGATACCTGAAATAAACGTAAAGGTATGAAGATTCAATTTTAAAAAAATCTCTGGAGGGTAATTATACACTCAAATTCTTATTTCAGCTCTTGGCTAAGGGAAGGGGTCTTAGAGGAAGAGGGAATAAACGACATGGAGGAACTAGAACCCATACTCCTTTTGCAAGGTGTTGATGCCTATCAAGTTGCAACAAAAGTGGACGTAATCAATCTGAAATCACGAAATACAAGACATTTTCCTTGTTCCTATCGATTTAGTTACAGAAACACGAGTGCAAGTTTGGGAGAACGAAAAATGCTGTAAGAACGCAAGTAGATAGCAGCGTGTCTTCAAAATCTTTATGACTCTTCGTCAATAACTTCACAAAAACTCAGAGAAAATGTTTTCTGTTTCTTTGACAAAACACTTACAGAAATGTAATAGAATTTTATAGTTTATTGCATCATCAAAACTTATTTTGATTGTACTTCGATCATCAAAGCGTAAATTGTCTATGCTAGTGTCATCATTTCGTTAACAGCCCGTATCAGTTCTGTGTTTCTATCAAGTTATACACTGGGTATAGTTTTTTGGCATTTTCTTATACTGGTTGATCAAGTTAGAAACACTTCAAATTTTGATACATTATTTGAGACAGGGCTTTCTTGTAACTCCTGATTTATCGTTTGTTGAATAGAAACCTGTCTTTGTCCTTGGGCGAAATTTATATACACATGTATATTGTTTTTATGAACGAATTTTTTGAATAGTTTGCGTCCGTAGTTTCTCTTCTTCAAAGCTGTCGAAGCTTGAAACAAGGAAACGGAGAGGTCGTGGTTCATAACAAGTTCCCCGTCTTGTTTTCTTTTTCAAATAAAATAAAGTTAATTCTGTTAACGGGAGATCGGTTTTTCTTTTAACGGGAGATGGTATTCTTGGTAAGTTCTTTTACCTTAAGGAAAAATTGATTTGTTTTTCGCACAGCATCGTCGTTTTTGTTCCTTCAATACAACAGCCTTGCCATCGGAAACAAATCTCCTGAAGCTGCCATGTTTGTTTTTATAATTAGTAATTCAACAATGAGGGAAATCCAGATTCTTCCGTAAATTTTGAGACTAAAACTCAAAGAGGAATGCTACCAAATCAAACATCTACGAGTTCGTGAATGTACAGTTTATTTTATTATCACAAAAGTCGTATATCACTGGAAAATTTGAACCATTTACAGATCATAAAATGTCTTTAGCTTCTGAATTTGCAGACTTTGTAATTGTTCTTCTTACACATAGAATGTGTACGTACAGTTTACTTTATTATCACAAAAGTCGTATATCACTAGGAAATTTGAACCATTTACAGATCTTGAAATGTCTTTAGCTTTGCAGACTTCGTAATTGTCCTTCTTACTCATAGAATGTTTGCAAATTTATGTTTGCATTGCTATCGTGGAATTTTTAACACAATAAGACTAAGCCATATTTGCTATAATTGTCTACTTTAGATGTGGACGAGTGTTTTCCTGACATGCTGATGCCAACTGTACCAATACTAAAGGATCATTCTACTGCACTTGTCTCAACGGTTATTCTGGTAATGGGTCATCTGTGTTGGTAAGTTGCCGCCAGAGGACAAAAGATGGACTTGGGTCAAACATGAATTAGCTTCGTAGTTAAACGTCAAGAGGAGTTGGTGTTCGATTAGAAAGCTTACATAGCTAGATTAAATTAATAGGTTACATTACCTTACATTATCTGTTTAGCATATTGATATATTAAGCATTCACCTCACGTTTGCCCGAGATGAACAACTTATATGTAATGCATGCAATAAATTGCCTCTTTTGTTTGTCTTTCAAAAGATATTAACGAGTGTGACCCATCTGGATTGTCATCTGAATATCAGCACTTGTCTCACTTTTGTCATAATGATGCTAATTGAACAAACACAAAAGGATCTTACTACTGCGCAAACTCTGGAAATGGATTAGATGGCGATGGTAAATAAAGATGATAAATTATGTTACTCTTCATGAAGCATTAATCATTTCTTTTTCATATTTCGTCTAAAAGAAGTTGCTTTTTGGAAATCTACAAATAATAACAGCGAAACCGGAAAGCTTCTTACAGTGAAATGATGTCAGTCGACATGTAACAGAGCAAACTGCCCAATCTCAAGCACCAGTCTGTGCCTACACAGAAATACAGTTCACCAGCTCACGTGCAAGGCTTGCGGAAAGTTCTACATTGGAAACACAACACGATTCCTACACGATAAGTATGATTCTACCATTTTAATATATTTTTATGTTTTTTTATTTATACACGACCCCACAAGGTTGTAGCTTTAATTTTAATCGTGTTTAAATAAAGGTCATACATACATACATACATACATACATACAAACAAACAAACAAACAAACAAACATACATACATACATACATACATACATCGCGTGAAAGAACATTTGACCAACGACAATTAGTCTGTGAAAAACACCTCATAACGTGCAATCACAACACCCAAAGCATTGAAGCCTACATAATTACACGCCATAACGACCCTGCTCATTTGCGACTGTACGAAGCGTTTTACGTCAGAAAATACAAGCCGGAACTGAACTCTCGTGAGGAAAGTTCTGAACTCAGAGACCTACTATTTTAAAGGGCATTTGACAGCCCTCTGCGCATGTGCGACACTTTGATTTCTCATCCGACGGAACAGTTTTCAAAGTTGATATTTGTGGGAAAAATCATCCTCCATCGATCTTATAAGGCGTGTGAAAATAGTAATACCGATATTGAAGAACTGTTTAGTCATCCATGAAAGATTTAAAAGTCGTATGTTGTGTTTTGAGTTGAATGCCGTCGAGAAATACAATGCCCTCGAGAGGGTTTTCGAAGCGGCTAGAAACGAAAGGTACTTTCACCTCGTAGCCGTCTTGTTTGGAAAAAAAAGAAAAAAAAAACAAGAAAAGATGCAAGGCCGAAAATCGGAAACTTTGTATATATATAGCTGCAGATATGCTCGCAAGAAAGTAAAGCGGATGTGCTTGTAATCAACAGATACGGCCTTCACAAAACATAAATAAACATGATAATTCTTTTTTACAAACAAAAGGCCAAAAGCCGGCCGATAAAAAGATGTTCGAAAAGCACGTGCAACTCTAAGCTGACCCGCGGCGAATTCTTGGCGCTCGTGATAGTATAACGATTTCTAATGATTAAAAAAATTGGTGTCAATCAAGACCGCACATGCGCTTTATCGTGACAATCGCCCTTTAACTAGATCACCAACATTTTATCACGCCAGCACTTATTAGTTATTGTGCGTTCCACTAGCCTTATTACAAATTCTAATTTATAGTGGCACCTGCATCGCTTTTAAGCGACAGCGATATATTTTTTTCTTATTCTCCCTGATGATACCGTGGATCGGCCAAAGCTCGGAGTAGAACAAATCATCATCCACAAAAAGTAGCAAAGGCTTCACTTGAATCACATTAGTCATTTACAAACATGCTACTAAGGACAACTTCAACCGTTTTAAATAGTTTGTTTTCAGCTTAGACACTAAATACATCAAAGTTGCCTAACAACAACAAACTGTTTAGGCAATTTGATTATGATCTCTCTTTAGACGTCAATGAGTGTTTTACCGGAATACACAACTGCCACTTGGATGCCACGTGCACCAACACCAAAGGATCGTTCTTCTGCACTTGTCATACGGGACATTCTGGAGACGGAAACACTTGTTCAGGTGATTATGGATGTTAACCATTGAGCTAAAAACCCAGAATTTTCGGATGAAAGTCTAATGGAAGATTAAAATTCCTAAAACACTGTTCGAAAATTGTAGACTTTTTCTTCAGTTACTTCTCTTTTTCCGTTCACACCCGAGGGTTAGAAAGTTCCTTAGAGTTATGCTCAATTCTTCTGTTTCCAGTTTCTCATCCAGGGAATGAAACAGTAATGAGTGGGGGGTTGCTGAGCGAGTGGCCCACATTAATTCTTACCCTTTCCCCCTGCTTCGGTCCCTCTGTTAAAGCATACTTCTTGGTGCATGTCAGATCACTACAGTTGTGTAAAATACCTCTTGTGTTGTCTCTAATTTTCAGTTTTTTGGTTGACTTTGACGAAATAGAGAACTTGTTTGGGATATCGTTCGCGGAAAATTTGCTGTCGGTTTTCTTATTCCCCAACAAAGTCATTAGCTTCCCGTCTGCCAGCTATTGTTGTCCATGGCTCTAAATGCGCAAAAACCGAAGTTTTACTCTAGTACAGTAGTATGTTTTACACTGGTGGCCCTTTTCGGAAACCAATAAAGTTCAACATGTCAATTTCAGGGATTGTTATTGGTGCATTTCGATCCATTTTGCTTCTGTCTATTTTGAGGCTTAATAAGCGGATATTTCAAAGCTGTTGGTTGTTTTTGGCAGAGCAAAAATACGATTTCGTTCCTTTAGAAAATTCCAAATTGCATAGAAGAACAAGAGCACATAATCTTACTATGATCGACGAAACTTTGAAACTGTAGCCTCCATTGACAGCTGTCTATTTTAGTAGCAGAAATTAATTCAAGCCTGAACATTTCTGGGGGGATCGAGCCCCTCCCCCCTGCCCCTCCCCCTGCTACAGGCCTGTTAAATTGAATTATAAATGGCGAGCATCATCTCTTTTCGTCGATTTCCTGATTTTGCTGATCTTACCATTATTCGACAGTCATCCCAACCAGTTCCTTCCTTCAAATGGTACACACCTTACATAGCATCATTGAGAATGAACATATTTTGTAAACATGCCGATCTAAGGTAGTTCAGGATACTGCTTTACAATTATGCACTGGAGTATCCTCTAGGTTTGTGCCTACATTAACGCATTTGAAAGAGGACCTGACTTTTTTGTCCCATGACTTTCGTGTGGATTGGTTGGCCTTCAATCAGGCTTCTTATTCTCTCCACACTTGTGATCTTTGAAACATTTCTTCTTTCATAGATATCAATGAGTGCACATCTGAGACACACAACTGCCATTTTGACGCCAACTGCATTAATACAAATTTTATTGCACTTGTCAAAATGGATATTCTGGTGGCGATGTGACTGTGCATAGGTAAAAAATGTTATTGAATCACTAATCTTAAAGCCTCTCATGAGTTTGTAAATTCAAACGTTTCTCCAGATATCCAGACCACTGCAAACTACATGTGCATTCGCAAAATAATTGTATCTGTTACTTCCCTCTACAGATGTGCAAGAGTGCGAAGCACAAATAGACAACTGTCACATTGATGCCAACTGCACCAAAACCAAAGGGTCACTTTTTTGCACGTGTATCGATGGTTATTCCGGGAATGGGGTCTCTTGCCATGGTACGTGTGCAAAATCTTTCTTTCCAACGATTCTCAAGTAACAAAGCTTCGTAAACTAACTCCTGATCCATCTAATTGCTGATCGTTTTAAGACCAGGATATATTTGCATCTAAACCCTTCAAATGAAAGAAAGCGAGTACATTTACTGTCAACTGATAAAAATGGATTTTAAAATTAGACCTGTATTATTTTAGAGTGCTTTTTTATGTAAAAGTGACACGTAAAAGCAACTTCCGTTCAGGAACATAGCGCTTCAATTTCAGACATTGAGGAATGTGCCACAAACGTAGATAACTGCCATGCAGATGCCAACTGCACCAACACGAAAGGATCATTCGACTGCACTTGTCATACAGGATATTCTGGAGATGGGGTCATCTGCAATGGTATGTTGCGAGTAAACGATTCAGTTTTACTATTCAGCTTAAGGACACTTGGAAAGGATAACGAAATGGTTATGCCGGGAATGAGGTCTCTTGCCATGGCAGGGGTGCAAAATCTCTCTTTCCAACGATTCTCAGTGATGCTAGGGTAAAGGCATAACGTGCAAGATGAGCATATGCATACCACTTTTGTGGACATCCGGTTTCTTCACGTTGACTACTACCCTGATTGTGACGCTACGCCTGCTTAATTCTGACCGTGGACTGCAGAAAAACCTGATTAGATTTGTAATTAAAACACGGAGAATGCTAGAGATTTAATCTTCTTTTTTGCCCTGTATCAAACTGAAATTTTGTAATTTCTATACTTTTACGTCCTGGAATTGTAATTTAATTTCCAAACCTTATTACTAACAGAAGGCCTACAATTTCCTCTTACTGACATTCAATTCCCTAAGCGTTGTTGTATATAAAAAGTGCCTCCGAATGAGGTAAAAGGTAATGAAGACAACTTTGTCAAAATATGGAGTAATACCTTTCAGATATCGAGGAATGTGCCATCATTACTGACATCTGTCCTGCTGATGCGAACTGCACAAACACCAAAGGATCATTCTACTGCACGTGTCATACGGGATACGCTGGAGATGGAGTCTCATGCGTTGGTAAGTTTGATTTTGATAATTTAGTCGATTGGGCAATTGGATCAGATATATTAGTAGATAACGTAGTCGTCATTGAAACTGTGATCGCATAAAAGTATCGCATGGAAGTTGTACTTTCATTAACCAATTTCTGCTAGGAAAAGACAAACTGAGTGGTGATAAAATGTAATACCAAGCAAAGCAAAGATTATTCAGTCACGGAATCAAATGCTTATTGTATTAATTAACATTGACCAGAACTTTGGAACGATCTATTTTGTTTTGAGTGTAACACTAAAGAATGTTTTCGACCCTATTTCCAGGAAACGAGTAGAGAGTTGAAAATACGACGGGTAGCGAAGTGTTTCAGACGAAATTCGATGTTTCTGGTTTTTGATGTATCTCCTCAATCAAAACTAAAATAAAGGAGAAAACAGAGAAATGAAATCACAAAACAATTTCACGACCATCATGTCCTCTGTTAAAACTTGATGATTTATTTACGAATTTGAGAAATATTTTTAACATCCTCCTTTCATTCGAGCGCTGTCAATAATGAAGCTTTTATTGAATTTAGATGTGGACGAGTGTTTTCCTGACCAGATGTCTGCTGAATATCCTAATCTTGCTCACAACTGCCATGCTGATGCAAACTGTTCCAACACCAAAGGATCATTCGTCTGCATGTGTCATACGGGATACTCTGGAGATGGAGTTGTGTGTATAGGTAGGCCATTCAAAAATGTCATGATCATCGCCACATATCAATGCCAAGTCACTCAAATTAATTCTGCTTAACTAAATTATTCTTTTCTTTCTCAAAAGATATCAACGAATGTGACCCATCTGGATTGTCATCTGAGTATCAACACTTGGCTCACATTTGTCATGATGATGCTAACTGTACAAACACAAAAGGCTCGTACTACTGCGGATGCCTGAACGGATACTCTGGCTTGGGAGAATACTGCACAGGTACAGTACTTGAATACTCGCTTTGAATGGTGAATGTGTCATGGTAAGAGAACAGAAAGAGGATTAACAACGGACAATAATGTGATCGCCAGTTTACCTCAGAAGAGAAAAGGGCCGCCGAAACTTAATTTATTTAGTAGCTCGATGGTTGCGACTTTTGAAGTATTCTTCTTTCATAGATATCGACGAGTGTACATCTGACACACACAACTGTCATGTTGACGCCAACTGCACCAACACCAAAGGATCGTTTTACTGCACTTGTCATAAGGGATACTCTGGAGACGGAGTGACATGTGAAGGTGACTTTTTTAAGGTGTTAAAATGCTTGCGTACGTAGAACGCACTCAAGTATGTTATAATAGTTTTCATCTGATTTATATTTCCTTGATAGCTTTGTAGATATTTTTAGGGGGTCATCTTACATAAGGATTCAGTTCCTCCCTGATGGCAGCCTTTTTGTATTGATTTTTACAAATAAAGTTTATAAATGAATAAATAAATAAATAAATAAATAAGAAGAACTTATGTACATATTACAAATTATTAGGGAATTGACAACTTAAAGCTCAACATAAGATTGACTGATGATCCAGGTTTAGGCCCTTTCCATACTGCTCTTTCTCTTTCAATTAAATCAGAAGGCATTCCAGCCAGGGATATAAACAACAACACGCATTCCAACATTGTTTTGAAAATAATTTTTTTTTTCCTTTGTAACTAACACTTTAGATATCAGTGAATGTCAAACTGAAGCCCTGGCGCCTCATCACAGCAATTATGCACATACTTGTCACAACGATGCCAACTGTACCAACACTAAGGGATCATTTTACTGCACGTGTCATCATGGCTACTCAGGAGATGGTGTAATTTGTGCAGGTGAAAAATGTCATTATTCTGGGAACGTTTAACGATGAGTGATACGTATCAAATGTTTTTTTCACGGTTAGAGCTAGTGAACAACAACAGTTCTTCCAGAATTATTACCCTTGCCCACACAAGACAAACTATAGCTTGAATTCTCTCTTCAATTTATTAACATTATACTACTACAGTGGCGGAATAATCATGGTTTAGCCTTGGTGAAAGAACGAAACCTTTATTTCCAGTAACAATCCCTGTTATGAAGGATTCTGTAACAAATTCCAATCTAATGAAGGTTACAATTATTAGGGACTCGAAAACCGAAAGGTCAATATACGATTGACTGATGATCCAGGTTCAGGCTCTTTCCCAAGAAAACAAAACAAATCTAGATCGACGGAAGTAAACCAGAGAGCTCACAAAACTAAACCATCTTTCTCGTTCAGACGTAGACGAATGTTTCCCAGATCAGTTATCTGACCAGTACAGCCATCTTACTCACAACTGCCACGCTGATGCTAACTGTACCAATACCAAAGGATCATTCTACTGCACGTGTCTTAATGGTTATTCTGGTGACGGAGTGGTTTGTGTAGGTAGGTGATGCCTAATGATGTCATTATGTCTAGAGGCTCATATAACTCAATATTGGTATAACCCATTAGCAGGGATAACTTAACTTACTCTTGTATGTGCTACAGCTTTTTCAATTCCTTACCCTCCTTGACGTGTTGTCTTCAAAGGAACTAAACACAAAAAACAAAAAAAAAATACGAATATTGAAATGTAAAAAATTATCAAGCTTCAGTACATTATTGTGTAATGGACGTTTAGTATCTACATACCCTTTCGTCGATTAACAACATTAACACTTGTTACACGTTGGTAACATAAGCGGAACTAACACATGAAGCCAGCTGGACTTTTTTTCATTAATATGCACTACAAACAATTATGCTTGGACTGGACATGGCGGAATTTGGCATTAAGAGGGATTTTCTGTCATCCATTTTTCACTCAGATTTAATATACCGTACCATAAACCTAGATCAAAGTTATTTAAATACTCTGAAGACTGTAACTATTAGCACCACGAAATTATCAACAATGGTATGTCTCCAGGTAACCTCCTGAATTTCTCCATGCTTTTGGTCCATGGTGTTTTTAGACTGTATTTTAGGCTGGCATGCACTCGCGGCCTTATGCGCAACAGAGCGTGAAGAGGATAGGTGAGGTGAGGTGATACACTTACAACGCAAGTGAAAGCAAAAGCAAAAGGGTGTTAGCCGTGCGATAAGTATACGCACAAGTTAACAACGCAGATGAGATGGCTTTGCTTTATACTGTGCGTGGTGCCTATGCTAATTTTCCAGAGGTTGTAAGATTGGGATATATTCATCGTCGTCATCGTCAACGTTCTCTCCTTAACCTGGAGAATTTGGCAACGAGCTCACCTTCTGCAAGAAGCTTTTGTCACTGCTGTTCAGGTTGTATTGGCACCCAATACAACCTGAGTGCGGGTAAGACCGGCTGCATGCAAAGGCTGAGAAAGAGCCTGATCTAAGCCACAGGCGCTGAAAACAGCATATTTCAGATTTCTGTAACAGTTCATCGGTTACTCATTTATACGGCTCTAAAAGGAGATATAAACTGTAACAGTTAGAAAAGCCACACGATCAAGAACACAACGCAAAACCCACGATTAGCAGTCAAACCCAGGGCAGTCGAAACGCAACTCACCAGAAAAAAGGGAGGCTCGCTGCATGGTGCTTCTAATGTATTGAACTTATCTCTGAGCTGAGTTGCTAGGAATGCCCCTCAATTCTTTCTTTTTCAATGCAATTGATTGCGCAAAAGTGGTCGGAGGCTCTTTAGAGGAGTATGGGGAAGACTGGCGAGATGAACTTTCCGGTTTACCTAGAGAAAGTTCTGGAAACTCCTGATCCATAATCCCTATTTACATTTCGATTTATGGAATTCAAAAATTAGTTTGGAATAAATTAGTTTGAGTGAATCTTTCAAAGTCTAACAAAATTACATCACTACGGAAAAATAATGTCGTTCATATTCTTTGAAAAATTTTCTTATGCTAACTTATTTAACATTAGACATTGAACCTCATGCCGTTGTTGTTAAAAAGAGCAGATACAAAAATTACTTCGCTAACCTGCTGACAGGAGGACAAAAGCAAAATTCTCTACGGCTCCAAAAATTGTCCCACACCTCCGGTGACCTTAGATAGTCTTCGAAAACCTTCGAAGTATTTTCGGGTACCTTTTTGTCCTTGGACTATATTTTGAATTGAATAGAAAATCTTACTTTTTACCAACATTCAAGCATATCAAGACATTGTACTGTTCAGGATGATTATGATCAGTTGAGCTTGAGTCTTACGTGGTTATTTTTCCTAGGAAATATCATCCAAGAGCAACAGCCATGAACATTTCAAACCGAAAAAATCTTTCTCCTTTTGTATTTTAGACATCGAGGAATGTGCTGCAGAAATAGACAACTGTAACCTGGATGCAAACTGTAACAACACTAAGGGATCATTCAACTGTGCGTGCCATACGGGATATTCCGGAGATGGAGTCATGTGTGATGGTACTGTAACGTTCTAAGGGTAAATGTCAGAGAAAACCGGGCAGGACCAAAATATCGAGGTCGGTCGTTTGCCTTCATATTTTCACAGCATAAAAGCTATCCGAAAAGATCAACAACCATAATATTTGCCAAGGTAGGCGTTCGGTTTTCTCCGAGATATTACCACATCATGATTTTGGCCTCTCAAGCGGTCTAAAATGGCTGAAATTTCGGGCAACTTTAGGTCAGCCTAAAAGATACTTCTTACAAATTGCGGAAACTCTTATTTTCGTGCAATGATAATTGTCCCCTTACATTTGAAGTTTTTCACTTTAATTATGCGGTTTTCACGACGTGCCAAATATCATCGCTGAATCCTTAAGTAGCGTGACGCAAATTTTAGCCATTTTCAGCGAGTCGTTTTTCAAAAGCGTAGCAGTTTATTTCCACAGAAAGACGATTTTCTGATAGTCTTTTACACTGATATTAATATTCAGTTTAGTTAACAGTGGTATCTACAAGCAAATAGGAGTAATTGGTCTCGCAAGGTCCAAAAATAATCATTGCTCAGACTTATTTCCCGCCAAATGTTTACCGAAGAATATCACCTTATTCCCACTTTCTGCGATTTTTATCCATGATTTGCTGAAAGATCTGCACAAAATAGTCAGCTGGACAGCAAAATAGAATATTTAAGCTGTTACATGGAGATTAATTTATGCAAACATTTCAAATTCGCCAAATTCTTGCCATTATGAAGACGAAAGTTTTCCCGCGAAAATTCTATTTTTAACGTCACGGTGCATGGAAAAACAAAATGGATCCTTATTTCGCCGTTTTTTTTTTTTTTGGGGGGGGGAGTTGTTTATTTTTGTGTAGAGCAAACTGCAAGTTAGCAGTGAGCGAAGCTTCACCCTAAATTTAATTTTGGGACTACTGCAAACGTCTCGTTTACATCGATTTCTCGTTTTCAAAAGCGTGAAGCTTTACCGATTCAAAGGTCAGACGACTGGGCCGCAATTTCGATCTCACTTGAAGGTTTCTCCATAGTTTGAAAAACATTAACGGTTTTTTTTTCCGGATTAGAAACATCGCCTAGCAGTGCGGGTGTTGGGTCAGTTTTTCTTTAATTATCAGCATGCAAACGAGATGGTGGAGGACAGACGTCAGATGTCGTATCTATTTGGTACAGCTGAATTTAAATAATGAGGATATAATTTATAGGATACGACGTAACTTTCCTGTTATCCGAAAGAATCATAAAAGACAGACCACCGGGATAATACGTGTTATCATTGCTAGGTCAGGATTTCCAGCGGAAATCTTGGCTGCGTTCAGTTTTGTCTTTTAGATAATCGTCGCAGGTTTGTACACCGACGGTCTTATTTTCCGCTCTGAAAATTTTACTTTTAACAAAAGTACTTTCATGTGGCTCCTGCCAATATTCACCACAAAAGCTCTTTAATGCAATGAAATTACACCAAATTAGTGTTGATAATTTGTTGTTTATTTTACTGCTACTATTGACAACTGTTTAAAAGCTTATAAAGAACTAGATTGCGTGTTTGTGATCCATGAACGTAAATTGAATTACATTTTCCACGGATCATATTGAGTTCCTTAGTTTTGAGGTGCTTCTCCGACATGAAAAAAAATATTCTTGTGGAAGGAAATTAATTTTCATTAACCCTGCCAAAATGTAGTTGTATCCATTTTAAGGTAAATGGGATGGCAGCTCAAGAATATGTACAAAAACAAGACGGTTAGCGTTCAACTGATCTGATTGTCAATAATGAAACGAAACAATGAAATTAAATGGATTGTTAAAAAAAGAAACGATCTTTGTTGAGACAGTAGTGTTATTATCCTTTATACTCCATTCACGGAGGGTGTAGAGGTGGAAGTACCATTCCATCCATTTCCCCCCCCCCCCCATCTCACCACCACCCACACTCTGTTTGCAAGGGGGGTGGAAAAAAATATGTTGCCTTAGACGACATTCAATTCCAATTAGTTTTGTAACCATTCATTAACCCTTTAAAATGTATTTTTTTGCTGGCGCTGCTGCTGCTGGTGCTGTTTCGACGTGTTCAGTTGCAAATAACCTTTGTTGCAAAACAAGGAAAAATAAGTACAGAACATTATTTATGGTTTTTAAGAAGAAAAACTGTCTTTTCAATTATGACAAGGTTTTTATTGACAGACGACCCCCATGGATTTCTAACGTGATATCTGTAAAAATAAAACACGCACAAAACACAGCATTCAACGAAAGAAAATCGTATATCTGCAGCGCTACAGTTAAGCGGTTGATTGAAGCTTGGGGGCTTTTTAAGGCTAATCGATAAGTAAACACAGCTTATAACATCCTGTCTGGCAAAATTTCAGTTAAATAGGTGTTATAGTATTGTGATGTCATGATATTTTGTATGAACTGAGCCCGCGTAATGTACAGCGGTTTCATTAAGAACCACGTGCTTTCACAATACAATGAATACAGTCTTGCTGTTAACCCGCCATCTTGCGTGTTCGTAACTCACTCTTCTGCAAACCCGAAAACATAACAATAGGATAAGTTGATCCCAGGGTAGTTTACTTAACTTTGAAATATGTAGTTTTCATATCCTTAATTATGCACATCACTACTGGTAAACAAAAGCAACAGGCTCAGTTTAGATGTCATCTCAGAGTCAAATTGCACCTCTTTTGAAAGTGCAATTCCTTAGAATAATAAGGGATACTTGATCAACTTGAAAAGCTCTATTATAAAAAAGCACACATATTAAGTCATCATTCGCCGGCGCACTGATGATAATTAAAAGAAAAAAAAGAGTTTAAATAGGGTGGTTTTTAATTTTTCTTGTTAAAAATGTTTTTCACTTCTAACGTTTGGTGTAGTTTGAGATTACTACAGCTTAAAACAGAAGGGCAAACAATATAAACAGATTACTTAACCAACAAGTTACAAAAGTGAAATCAAAATTCTCACAAACACTGGGTTAGCTTAATCGGGCTTTGAACAACTCGGCCCAGGCCAGTAAAATTTAGTCCCTCTGGATGTATCAAAGACTCAGACTGAAAAACGGATCTTTTTGCAGGTACCGGAAAGCTCTGTATTTTTGTTTCCTGCCTTTCATTCCTTTGTTTTACGTAAGCTTACGTAATATGTACTCCGGTACTCACAGAAGGAACCCGAAAAACTCATTCTCTGCGTGTCTGGAAAACTCAGGACGCGGAAAATGTCAAAAATATGACAACATTTTTCAGAGCGTGCGTACCAAGGATTGTTTTAGAGTCCTCTTTACTGTTCGTGGATACAAAGTCATGTGCAGAATTTCAGTGCAGAGAGAGGAAAAAAGAACATTCGAAGGTGATAAGCAGAACAAGCGTAATTTTTTTGCGTATTTAGGCGAACAGAGGCGAACAAAAAGAAAAAAAATACGCCTGTTCCGCAGCCTAAACGTGATAGATTCCTCTGCTAAATTCAGAGGAGTTTTCCGGGTCTGAGTTCTCGAGACACCTTTAAAGACTTTGAATCAGCAAAACACTATCTCAAGCTTCATAGCAAGTGGTCGCAAGTCAATTGCGTTCGCGGGCTAACAAAGGAAGGAAATGAAACCAAAAACACGGGCGGTGTACAAACCTGCGACGATACAAATGACAACAATGAACGTAAGAAAGATCGTGACCCAGCAAAGATTACAAGTATTGAGATGTTTCTATAAGTGGTCTGTCCTTTATGATCCTTTCGCTGGCAGGGACGTTTCGTCGTAATCCTCATTGTTTACATCCAGCTACACCAAATTAGACACCACCTCTGACGTCTGTCCTCCACCATCTCGTTTGCATGCTAATAACTGAAGAAAAACTGACCCACCGCCCGCACTACTAGGCGATTTTTCTGATCCGAACGAACAGTTAACGTTTTCAAAACCAAGATGATCCCGTTAAGCGAGTTCAACATTACGGTCCTGTCGCCTAACCTTGGAATCTGTAACGCGTCAAGCCTTCAGTAAACGAGAAATGTAAACAGGACGTTTACGGTAGTCCCAAAATTAAATTAAGGATGAGCCTTCGCTCCCTATTAACTTGCAGTTTGTTCTACACAACAACAAAAAAGACCATCGAACTGAGGATCCATTTTGTTTTTCCATGCACCGTGACGTTAAAAATAGAATTTCGCGGAAGAATTTATTCTTGATAATTAATGGCAAGAAATTGGCGACTTTGAAAAGTTTGCATAAGTTAATATCGAAGTCACAGCTTAAATATTCTATTTTGCGGTCCAGCTAACTATTTTGTGCAGATCTTTCAACAAATCATGGATAACAATCGCAGAAAGTGGGAATAAGGTGATATTCTCCGCTAAACATTTGGCGAGAAATAAGTCTGAGCAATGATTATTTTTGGACTTTGCGAGACCAATTACTCCGATTTGCTTGTAAATACCAATTTTAACTAAACTGGCTATTGAAATCAGTGTAAAAGTCTATCAAAAAATAGTCTTTCTGTGGAAATAAACTGCCGCACTTTTGAAAAACGACTCGCTGAAATTGGCTTTTGAAAATTTGAGTCACGCTACTTAAGGATTCGACGATTATATTTGGCATGTCGTGAAAACCGCAGAATTAAAGTGAAAAACTTCACATATGTCTCATAATAAGGGGCCAAATATTATCGCACAAAAATAAGAGTTTCTTGAATTTGTAAGAAGTATCTTTTAGGCTCACTTAAAGTTGCCCAAAATTTCAGCCATTATAGACCGTTCGAGAGGCCAAAAGCATGATGTGGTAATATCTCGAAGAAAAACGAACGCCTATCTCGGTATATCATGGTTGCGTTTATATTGTGAAAAGATGAAGGTAAACGGCCGACCTCGATCTTTTGGTCCTGCCCGGTTTTCCCTGACAGTGACACTTTATGCTTCGATCCAGTAGGAAGTGTAATTGTCTCGATGACGAACACTCATTTGGTATGTACATTGTTTACATTCTACTTTCAGACATTGATGAATGTTTCCCTGAACTAATATCTGACGAATATTTTCATCTTGCTCATAATTGTCACGCTGATGCCAACTGTACCAACACCAAAGGATCATTTTTCTGCACGTGTCATACGGGATTCTCTGGAAATGGGGTCACATGTATTGGTAAAGTAGTTTGTTTTTACGACGTTGTAAACTGAAACATGCTTCGTAAGAAACTTTCTCTTTCGGAACATTAGAATGAAACAATCAATTATGGCAAAAAATACAAATATGACAACTTAGTTTTTCTTTACAAGTAAATATATGAAATATCATAACAGATTAATAATAAGTGTCAACTTTACTATTTTATCCACGATGCTACATTACAGTAAAGAAATATTTATAATCTCCGTACGTATTATTCCAATTCAATTATAACTAGCTCTTTCTTAATGTATCAAAAACATCCTTCGTCTTGATCAAGACTCCAGAAACAAACAAATAAAACAACAAACACTGTAAAAATGACTTGGCGATATTTCGTCTTTCTTCAACAAAGACTTCATCAGGGCAACTGACAAAGCGATGAAAACCGTTACAAGATATATACGCTAGCTGATTTAACACGCGACAATATGAAAATGCGCGCACACTTTAAGGTGCGTGCGTTACAACAAAGACCTACATGGAATCCAATTACATGCTAATACAAGTCCCTTCTCGGGCTACGGCTACAGAAAAAGTCATCACTGTTTAATCCCAGAGGGTGAATGGATCGAAGCCTGTAGGCCCACTGGGCCTCCCTATCCCTAAGCCTTGTTTTGTTGTAACGCTTATCTATAAGCCGTACCCTAACATCAGTCGAACCCTGATGATCCGTTTGGTTAAAGTGCCTGTATATACAATCATCCTTAGTCTTATTTTCAGCAGT
>JAEMPF020012204.1:22500-34235 GCA_022496165.2 Catalaphyllia jardinei | reverse complement strand
CAAAAGGGAATCACAGTCACCTTCCAGAACTTTCTTGGCATTTTCAAGGGTAGTCAAAACTCTCTTGAATTTTGTGATAGAAACATCATGGTCACTCATCATGTTCCTTGGATCTAAGCAATTTATATTCCTAACAAGGGAATACTGAATTGGTGCTTTTGCAATCAGTTTACAAACTACTTTCACAAGGAACTCCTTGCATTCCATCTGAAACTGAAGCACTCTTTTCTCTGAAACTGTGGAATTTGCAATCAACTCCTTGATGTTCTTGTTAGCTGTAAACCCCAGGTCAATCTTGGAATGAGAGGCATGAATGCTGGAGTCAGCAGGGTCAAGTTTTGTAAGCTTCAATGGGGTTTTGGCTTCACTGATAACAGCAGTCTTGATAAATCTTCTCATTAATCCCCGAAGCATGCTGTGTAGGTCTGTAGCCAGGAAAGGAAGCATTGACTTGTCGGTTTGATAGAGTGTCAAAAAAGGTGTCACTTGCTTGGCTACTGGTAGGAAGAAAGCCACTTTTGCAGTTGTAAAGAGATCTGCAACAAACTCTTGTACAGTTTGAAAGGATTTATTCTGTGGCTGTGGAACTTTCCCTACCATTGCACTCTGAACATTCTTGACAACACTGTCCCACATACTCTGTGTACGTTTTGCAACCAAGACATTCTCCAACCATCAATGTTTGCAGAACTTCAAAGCAAACAGTGAGTTTCCTGTTACTTTGATATAGTCCTCTCTCCTTGCCGGACTGTCCTGAAAGAGCCAGTGAAGGTAGAGAACAACCTGTCTAATTGCCATCCTGATGCCACAGCACCATCCTTGAATGCTCCGTGAAGAATGTGTAAACCACAGCTGCCAATGTTCAACATGTGACTATATGCTCTTTTTTTACCTCATCAGTCAGCATACAGTAAAATTTCCAATTAACGTTGGGTCCATCCATTGACAGCTAGTATGAGAGAAAACGTTTCTTGTAATATTGAACTTAATACTTAATTTATTACTTGCATTATGCAAGTCATGGATGCATTGGAATTGTGAAGATTTGCAATGAAAAAGTGTTGATTATTTAGACCTTAAAGGGCAGAAAACCAAGTAAGGTGTTTCATTTCTGTTCAATACAATTCCCACTGAAAATTTATCTCTTTTAGGAACATTGGCTAGATTGCGAACACAAAATATATCACATGCAATAAATTAGATTAAGTAATCAATAACCATCTTTCGCCCTTCTACGGCAAAATAATAACAGACATTGAAAGATTTTCATGGCAATATTTGATTCTAAATAACGGCATTACACAAAACATTTGCATGCTTTTCGTAAATAACGGCAGTTTGCACCACACTACATATATTTACGAAACCTATGAGGTAACGTCATCACTCAACAGCGAAGAGACGACCATGTTTGTCTTTCGTTTGTTATGTTTATTTAAATTACCCAAACTATCGAGTAGCATCCTACTTGATAAACTTTTTTGAGAGGAATTCCTTCTATGCGTGAACGAAAATGAGAAAGCATGTTGTCTGCTGTGCCATGACCCATAAACATATTTATTTTATTTATTTCTTTAATTTTTTTGCCACACACAACGACATACAATCATAAGAAAAACGATAATTAATAAGTAAACTAATATTAAATTTAAAATTTGCAAATTACTTGGGAGGAGCAATGGTGGCGGGAAATCTCCGAGAAGCCGAGCTTATGAAGAATAGAGATTTCCCCCCCCCCCCCACGGGTAAGTTTACACTAGGCGGTATTTTAAGAAATATGAAAAGTGGGTTATTTAGGTATATAAGTGCTTTTAGAGGAAAATATAGTTATGAGTTGTTAAGGTATTTAGGTTGCATTCTGTCTTACCCTTAAAAATGGTTTGATCATACGCTTGAATACAGTAAAAGACGGGGCATTTTTGATGTCGATCGGTAATGAATTCCATATTCTAGGACCTTGAAACAGGATCGAAAATTTCTTAATATTTGTTCTACAGGTATGAGGTCGGTAATAGTCAGCGACTTTCAAACTTGTGTTTATCCTGATTCCATGAACGAATGTGAATATCCATTTGCTTTGACTGGCGCACGCTATTAAGGCTCTCGTCAAACATTAGTACATAAGCCTCTTCTTTTTTCACAATGTCCTTCAAAAATTGTTTGAAGTGTGGAGCGAGCCCAAAGCAGATCAAGTATGCACATTTCTTTTGTTCACATGAAAACTGACTTGCAATCCTACTGTCAGGAAACATCGCTTGAAACAATTTGCTTGTACCTTCGCATGATTTATAGGAGTAATGAGACATTGTCACTTTCAATGCCCACAAAATTTCTGCCGTCAACGTCTCATCACGAGTGACACTTTTTTCCATCACCGATGAACCAGATGAAATCGCAATAGACTTTGTGAGGTTAAGCTTATTGTGTTCGCCGCTTTCAAATGTAGCGGATTTTAAAACTACTTTGGCATCATCACTTTTAGTTGCTGGTCGTTGAGAAGAAACGCCTTTCAAATGACTTGCGAGCGCCGATTCTCCCATGCTCGAAATGTCAACATCCTTCATGCACACGATGCATCGTGCCTTGTGCTTGTCACCCTTGACTTCTCGTAGCCACTCTTTATACAGTGATTGCTGAAAACACACTTGCCCATTGTTTTAAATCTTTCACTTGTGAAACAAAACGCAAAGAATTCAACACCAACCCAAACAAGGAAGCACTCGAAGCACATGGCTTTTTGCAGAAAGGGCGAATACTACAAAACACTTCATTGGCCCTTAACATTCCAGACATTCAACCAATCAGAGCGATGAATATAACCAAGAACAGGACAAATGTGCATGAGGCGTTTGATCGACGTTCGGAGTGGTGTTAATCGGTTTTATTTGTTCTTTTACTATTACGTGTTGCTACGTTTCTGCCAGTAGCATATATTTTCATATAAGGCACTCTAGAATCTAAGTTGGATGAAATTAGCTACAAATTTCAAGGATTTTCCAGCACTAACTGCAATTTTCAAGGACTTTCAAGGCCTTGAATTTTTATTTTGAGATTCAAGGACTTTCAAGGACTTTCAAGGCGCGAGCGAACCCTGCAGGTCCCCGTTGTTTGAAGGCTGGATAATGCTATCCACTGGATAAATCGCTACCCAGTGGATAAGTGTTAACAAAACAAACCACTCTACCCACTGGATAGTGATTTATCCGGTGGATAGCATTATCCATCCTTTGAACAACCCAGGCCTGATGTATAGCCTCCCTATAACCCTGATGTGTAGAAAGTATGCCAGTCATTGAACGATTATTTAATGCAAATATTATGGATGATGTACAAGTCAGAGTAGTTGATTTGAGGGTGTATCCAAGCAAATTGAACATGTTGAATGCAAGGTGTTTGTTGTTCACTGTTGCATAATTATTATATCCACAGGTTTGGATTTAACAGACTCAAATGCTTTGATAGAGATACCCTTTGCTCTGAGTTTAGCTTGTGCTTTAGATTTTCAGATTCATTTTGAGGCAGTTGTTTAATCATGAAATATTTGAAAGAACAAAAGATAATTTTATTTAATTAAATGCTCGATGTCTGTTGTACAAGTAGTATTTTGAAATGCATTTCCATTTTGAAGTTCAATTAACACTAAATTATGTAAATCATGCATGCTAAATTACTTGCCTTTCAGATAGTGGAACAATGCCTGATACCCATTTGCCTTTTGGTCCTCTTAGACCACATATGGTACAGCATTTTTCATGTACCTTTAAAAAATTGCAAAATAATGAGCTTTTTTTTAGAGCAAATTATTTACACTCAGTAAGGAATTTACATCTGTAAAAGACTGTGTTGTTAAGAATAAATATGTTTACCAGCATTATGGCTTGCTTTTTTGTGCTTGCTTATTGTATTTCCTCAAATAAAAGGAGCTCCAAGGAATAAGAGAAATGGTCAAAATCATGAATAGCACCACAGAGGAAATTGTAACAATTCCTGTACTTTTTTAATGTGTTTACATGGTGTAAGTTATCAAAGTTTCTTTCCTTTCCGAGTTTTCAATTTTTATTGTGACATGGAGAGAACAAAAGAAAGAGGAAGGAGCAGTTCTTCAAGAGAGACCCTGGGCAGGCTAGGATTATTTAAATGTGAGGAATATTTCAAATATTTCTACAAAGGAGGACAATTAATTGACAGACAACTATTATTCAAGGAAATATTGTATATCCTGAATGTGTCCTTTCCCCCTTCTTATATTTACAAAGGTAGTCTGCCATTGACAAGCAAATTGAAAAATATGAAATATTTACAGGTAAATGTTTGAAAAAATTTCACCAACATGCTACTGAACTTGAAATTTTCCATACAAAGCCTTCAAATGTTTTTTTAAACTCGTAGAGGAAACAATCTGATGATGTGTTTTTTGTCTTAAAATAAACTCAATTGAAAATAATATTTCTGTTTAATTCTCAGCTACTCAAAATACTGTTAATAAATAGGTGATGACACAAGTACCCATTTTGCTTGTGCTGCCAATATGTGAGAAATGCTAAACTAAGCAAAATAGTCATGAAGATTAGGTGGATCCAGGTTAAAATATTCTGATGCTTGGTTGCCATATAAACATGTGAGAGCATTTCTTAGTAAGGCAGAGACCACATAGAGCTTTCCTACACTGCTTAATTCAATTTTCAAGTTCTTTTTGAAATCTAAGAACTTAAAGGAGTTTGCTATTTCACCAAATAGCCATTCCACAGAGGTCCTGACTTTGCTCATGCATGTGTTGTAGGCTTCCATTTGGGGAGTGAGCACAGCAGTACGGAATGGGGCCTGCAAATGAACCCTGAGAGGGTAAGCAGGATCCCCATATACTCACATGGGTTGTCCTGCGGGTGAATGACCATGTCTTTCTAATAACGGAAGGAGACCAGAGTCATGCTTTCTCCCCTCTACAAAACAAATTTGAAAGAAAAAAGTGTGATATAGTCAAATTCGAGAGAGAAAATGGTAATAATTTCTTTTATTATCTTTTTGTCTCTTCAATTTGGCCATTTTGCTTGTTTTACAGAAGAACATTTCAAACTGGCCAATTAATCCAATAAAACTGATACTACAATTTTTGTTCCTTGGTTTTAAAAGTATTATACTATCATTTATCAGTTTGGTTTCCTACAAACACTGTCATCGCTTACATATAAGGTTCTGGTCTAAATTTTTATCCCTGAATTTGATCAGTTCTCACAACTACAATTACTTTTCTTTTCTAAAATATTCCCAGACGAGAAAAGTACATAGCACATGCCTGTTGCTTAAAATATGGTGAAATGTTCATACAAATATATATGTAAAACAGCAACCTGTAATTTGTGTATCAGGACTTTTGTTAATTCAAATGGTAATAAAATAGATTAAAATAAAGTTACATACCAACTGGACCATAAAGGTGCGCAATTAGCCCGTTGGGTATCGCTATCGCTTGGAATTTCAAGCTGTGAACGCGTTTGTGGCCATTGTACATAATTCGTTGATTAGTTCCCGGCCTTGCTATAGGGCGAACAGTTCCATCGATAAATCCGAAGCAGTTTTGTAGCGGTGCTTCCTTCTGATGTATGATGTCAGCATAGTCTTGAAGTGCCGCAGGACTGAGGATTTCAGCATTCCAGTGGTTGATTCGGCGATGATGGATCGCATAAATGTGGTCCAGAACCCAGTTTGTGGCCATACACAACACGGATACCGGTCGACCAAATCGTGGCAACATATCGCCATACCTGCATGGGTAAGTTAGCCTCTTTAGGAGCATGCATAAGCCTTCCGTTCTCCCCACTACGCTTCTCTGTTCCAGCGTGAACTCCTCAGGGATCTGTAGGGCTTCTTCTAAGAGAGCAATGTCACGTTTTCTCACTCTAAACTCGGCCAAGTATTCATCGTCCTCCATGTCATCCAAGTCAAAGAGAGGATACTGATCATATCGTAAATCTAAGTTTGAAGATTTGTTGTAGTCGTATAGAAGCACAAATTCTTCTTCTGAAATCATGACATCGTCGAAGGCAAGTAACAAATGCTCTCGGGCATATCTGAGTGACATTTTGCAGTCGTCAAATTTGTTTTGACAAAGGTACAGCAGCAACGGCTGTGTTGTTGCTAAACGACTTGAATTTCGCGGCTGCAGCGCAGACTCTCCCCAACCTCCGCGCGACAACCTTTAACTTCCAGTGACCGTAGCCTCCATAAAACTGTCGATGCTAAAAGTCTCGACTAGTGAGCTCGGACGGGCAGAGAGCAAAAATGCCGCAAAACTACAAAGAACGACCTAGTTTTACCTCAGTCTCCTTTTTGGCTGGCCACGACAAGAGATTCAACGCCAACTAACGCCAACAATTCTGTTCTTGCGCAAAATCCATCCAGGAGTTGAGTATTTTGATGAGCTGAACCCAAGCGTCGGCTCGAATCTTTACCAGCCACAAAAAACCATCAGGGTCTCGGAGATTATAACGATGAATCCGATTCTAAAATATTTTCTGTCCCTGACTCTAAAACTGGCCAGCAACAATCTCCACATATCCAGCTCGACGAACTGATGCGAGGGCAGCCACAGTATTAAGGGAACACTAATAGAGTTCTTGTCGAGAATAATTTAGACACAACGTCTTTCACATAGCGATAAGTTTTCCACAGTACGTTCAACTGCTATGTGCAAGTGCATAATTAAAACTCTTCTCGATGACTCAAACTTGAACGCTTTTAAAACTTTCTGATCAAGGTTGGATATCATTCGTTTGGTAGACTTTCCTTAATTTATAGATGATGGCAATTTTCGTTCAGCAGACTCTCGGCTTCGCTTTCAAATTTTCATTCAAAGAAAGTTTACAAACGGCGCGCATGCCATGTGACTTCCAACTTGCTGTTGTTTTTGCCACAACAACTTCCAGTCGTTTTGTAAAATTAAAAACCAGTAATATTTAGCTCTAATTCCCAAGCATACAACGGTACCGAATTTAATAAAACAATTATTCCATTCTAGCTTGTTGGATATGAGATGGTTATAGCCAGCTCGGCCCCACGGGCCTCGTTGGCTATTTACCATCTCACATCCAACGCGCGCTCATGGAATAATTGTTAAGTAGTTGAAGGTTAATGTGGTACAACGAGGTTAACCTGGGGTAGATTAGGTTCAACGAGGTATAAAGTTAGTAACTTAGGATTGATGAGGGTAAACGTGATTAACTTAAAGTAGATAAGGGTCAACGTGGTAAAATGAGGTTAACTTGGGTAGACGAGGGTCAACGAGGTATAAAAAGGACAGCTTAGGGTAGATGAGGGTAAACGTGCTTTACTTAGAGCAGACGAGGGTTAATGTGGTAGAGCGAGGTTAACCTGGGGTAGATGAGGCTCAAGGAGTTATAAGGTAGCTAACTTAGGGTAGATAAGGGTTAACGTTATTACCTTAGAGTAGAGGAGGGTTAACGTTGTAAAATGAGGTTAACCTGTGGTAGATGTGGATCAACGAGGTATAAAGCAGCTGACTTAGTGTAGATCAGGGTAAACGTCATTTACTTACAGTAGATAAGGGTAAGCGTGATAGAACGCGGTTAACTTGAATAGATGAGGGTTAACGTGGAAGAACGTGCTTAAGTTGGGGTAAATAAGGGTAAACGTGGTTAACTTGCGGTAGATGATGGTAAATGTGATAGAACGATGTTAACTTAGGATACATAATAATAATAATAACAATAGTTTGTATAGCGCAAATTCCATACAATGTTCAAATGCACTTCACAATAAAATTGCACAGTCCAAAAATCGAATACAGTAATTAATACAACTATAAGAATAAAATAAAATGATAGAGAATAAAAGAGATAACAAGATATTTAACGAGATAAAATGTAGTCAACTAATGGTAGATGTGGGTGAACGAGGTATTAAGTGGCCAGGTTAGGTTAAATGAGGAAAAGGGGTTTTTCGCAGGTAAAAAGCTGTAAAAGGACGCTTTATTTAGTATATATAAAACCCAATATGCTATGTATGGGACGTCTTATGGGCCTAACATGAACGCTTTACCGAAAACCGGGCAAAAGGAGTTTGAACATGCGCAAGACGCAGGGTCGCGCAAGGGCGGGAAAGAACGAAGAGATCTGAGAACAATAGTATTGAGCTAGTTCCCAGGTTACTCTCAAACATAAGAATGTGGCTGCTTCAGCCGCTCTAAAGAAGTTGAATTTTTTCCCCGACTTCACTGAAGTTTTACATGTACATGCGAAAGACTCAACTCATCGCTTACTAAAGGGGCTCTTGGCTACCTACAAAAGTGGCAGGTACTGTGATGTCACTCTGAAAATTGGAGAAACGCAAAAGCTACGAGCTCATCGTGTTGTATTGGCATCGTTTAGTCGATACTTTGAAGCCCTTCTTGGAGACAATTGGGAAGAAGGCAAGAAAGACGAAATAGAAGTACTTGGTTTAGATGAAGATGCCGTGAGCGATTTAATTGAGTTTGCCTATTCGGGACATGTCGACATCAGTAAAGACAATGTGCAAACTTTGCTCGAAGCAGCCGATTATTTGGGCGTAAATTTCGTTAACAAATCGTGCGAAGATTTCTTAAGGAATGCCATTGATGACAGAACATGCCTGGGCATATGGCAGTTGGCAGATTTGTTTTCACTTAAAGAGCTTAATGAACACGCTAAGCGATATGCTTTGAGGCATTTTACAGGTGTGTGTGAAAAAGAGGAATTCCCTTGTCTACCATACAGACTCCTGACCGATCTGATCGCCGATGAAGGACTCTGTGTAGTGATTGATGAATTGATTCCATTTGAACACGACAGGGAGAAAATCGTGTTGCAAGCAGTGTTTCGATACATCGAGCATGAACTAGACAGCCGAAAGGACCATTTCCCTGAACTGCTATCCCTTGTCAGAATTCCAACCTTGTCAGAGTCGTTCCTAGAGGAAGTTTCTACATACGAACTTGTTCAAACCTGCTCAGGTGAAGAGATCCTTGAGATGGCTAGAAACGTAAAGGCAGGCATTTCCAAGGGCTCGCAGTCCACTGACATAAAATGGGCTTCCCCAAGGAGATGTGCTGATTATAGTGCCATTTGGGGGCGTTGCTTTGCAATTGGTGGACACGGACAACCCGAAACTTCGTATTTCACTGACAAAGATACAGTTGAGGATATGAATAATGATGTTTATATCAAAGGAATGAAGCTGTAGATTCATCTTTGGGTCAGAGGTCCTTTGGTAGGAGCACTTAAGGCTTACTACAGCAACAACAGGGAGACGAAGTATAGTTACAGCACAAATGAAGCAGAAATTCATGAGTTCCACTTAGAGAAAAATGAGAAGATTGTCAAAATTGATGTTCAAGCTGGCTGGGTAGTTGATCAACTGACATTTTACACAAACAAAAAAGATGCCCATGGAAACAGAAGAAAGTTTGGACCCTATGGAGGTAATGGTGGAGGATTTTACTGTGAGACTCCAGCTGGGTCATATGGTTTCTTAGCAGGAGTAGCTGGTGCACATATTAATCATCAAGGACAGTGGAGTATAACGCAACTTCAATTTACATGGAGAACATTTGTTTTCCTTGAGGACCCGTTACCCCCAAAAGGCAGATGCAGGGCTGACGATATGCTTGAAGATTACTACAGCGATGAAAGCAATTGAATGAACCTGACACACCAGTATATGATGGTTTTTTGTTTGATTATTATCCTGACTAAATTAATGAGATGTTGGAAATCACCATGCAGAAATGTTGTTGACTACAATGTACTAAAGATACAGTATGATCAGATTACATAACCTAATAGAACAAACACAGTGTCATATGAATGAAATATGGTTTTGAATTGGACAGTGTAGTCTGTTCCCCAAATGTGGTTACCCAATCATTTTTTCTCTCTCCTCACAGGGCATTTGATTCCCGAAGCGAAGCGGCTGAGTGAGCGCCAAAGTCGCGAGAGGTTAACTTGTCTTGCTTGAAGGGTTTTCATTTGCGTTTCACACCAAAAATGAGGAGTGGCTGGACTTGCAACTAGTGTCTCAGATTGAATTTGGAAGTTAATGGATGGCAGAAAGAATCGGTTCCTCTCGAACATGTGTGCGTTTCTCCTGCGTCGATCAAAAGAGCAGATTTGTTTACTCTGTACTAAAATGTTTACGAATAAAATTGACCAAAGCTTTTTTGAATCTTGTATTGATCGCCGGAAAGAAGATATATCCAGTGGCGAAGGTTCTCTTTTGACAAACATTTTGTGCCGAAATTGCGCAGACAAAAATGAAACCATAGTTCGGAAGATTCTAACCAGCTCAAAAGTTGAACTTTTCCCAGCTCCGGTTAGGACAGAAACAAACACATTTCTTATAGACAGATATGCTCTCACGGTTTTGTTTTGGTTGTCACTCTATATGCAATATATGATATCCTGTGTGCATGGCCTTCGAAGTGCAATCAAACACATATTTAATTTAACTGCAAGTCATGTTTTGTTGAGCATAGTTTGACAATTTGGTCCCCAAGGGATATCTAGGGGACCTCTGATTGGTTAAAGTACAGGACCCCTTTTTGGGTCGCTAAAATTGGCGCCAATCAAGTAGGAAAAGTCCTTCATCTGAACGATACTGAATAAACAAGACAAAAGACTTTTCAGAAAGTCTTCTGTAAGGTGATCCATAGTGAATAAGGGATACACAGAGCCACATAATCAATAAAGGACTTAAAGTGGTACTATGACGAAAATTGCATCTTTCCAATCAAAGCCATGTTAAAACATAAACAAGTAGTCTGTATGAGAAGTAAAATGCTGTTTACTGTTCTCAAATATCTCTTTTCATTTCAGAGATATTCAAGTTCTTAAAATATACAAATTAGCCGAAAGATGACTTCATACACTCAACCAAAGTTTGATCAAATATGATGAAAAAAGATATCTCAGCCAATTTGTATCAGAAATGTTTGATTCTTTTCAGTAAGATTCTACTGAATGTGATTTCTGCTGATCTCTCGAGTACGAGAGTCAGGTCTACAAGTGCATGTGGGATCCTTTCTTGAACAGTGGCTGGTAATTAAACCTATTCCGTTTGAAGTGATATCTGTTAGGGGTCCAATGAAGCTGAAGCAACATTCAAATTAGTCCTCTTTTAGGAGTTAAGTTTCCTTTAGCAGTTAAGTTCAAATTATCCAACAAGCATCCCTTGCCTTTTCATATGGGAGTTACCCCCACCCAGGCTTTCCAATTGTCTAACAAGGAGTGATCGAGTGAAATTATCCCACCACTACATACTTGGAAAATATTAAATAGTTCCCAAGTTATAAAGGATGGTCAAGGCATTTTAGACTTAACTGTAAAATTAAGGTACAGGTACAGTGTAGATAAGCTTTAAGTAAAAATGGTAAACGTTTACAAGATTCAGGGCTGACATCCTGTACATTTAGCTTTCACTAACTAACATTGTGTAATGACAACGATCAAAATGTTTTGATCATGGTGTTTATGCTTGTCAGAGTTTCTGGGAGGATTGCCAAGGAACAAAATATTTCAATGCTTCAGATGAAGATATTGTTAACTCAATCTCTCTGGTCTTTTTTTGAATCTAAACTTGAGTTTTACATTTACATTCTTAATACCTATCTTAAAAAAAAACTACATTGGATAATGAGTTAAACATGTATCTTATAGCACTCTTTATGTATTCATACTTAAGCAATATTTTGCCAAAATATTTTA
>JAEMPF020012204.1:15000-17500 GCA_022496165.2 Catalaphyllia jardinei | reverse complement strand
ACTTAGCGCGCGCGTTCATGCATGACGTGGCATGTGAATTTGCGTGCGCAGTAAGGATGCGCAGAAACAATTAGCGCGAACGTCCTTGAATGAAGAACCTTAACATCCTGTTAGTGGGGGAGATGTTGGCTTAATGGCTAGAATGATGGATTTTGGATCAAAAGGTTGAGGTTAGAGCAGCGGGGGATGTAATTGCAATTGTCTTTCTTTTTGGCAGCACTCACAGCCAGCACACACCATTCTCTGAGAGCTTTTCTCAACCAGCAATTATACATGGGGGAAATGGTGAACTGTCAGGCAACCTAGGTTGAATTTTATTCAGCAGTGATTATGCCCAGTCTCCATACTTATTCACTGAAAAATAAAAGTACAACACATGATTGTTGGTTAGGTTTAACTAGCCACATGTTCAGTAGGAGAAGCAATACTCTTTGTTGAACTCTTTATGTGACAGGTTAGAATTAGCTCCTGAGGTGAGGGTCAGATTGCATATGTTGCCTTTTTCAACAACTTGGTTGTTGCTGCAAAGTCAAGTTTGGAAAATTAAAAAAATACTTTTATCCACTCTAATGTAACTGCAAACAAGGGTTTGTATTTTTTATTTGCTTTTAGAAAAACTTGGTCATATTTACACGGGTATGTCATATAAAGAAGTTAGCCCGGCGTTTAATCAGGGAACAGAACAATATGGTATGAACATCACAAACCATAATTAATCCCCAAACCTCCATGTCATTACTTGACAACATTCTGAATTAAAAATTACAGAAAATATGGAATCTTGTCTTGACATGTTAGTTCATATGTCTTTCAGCTTTCCAGCTCAAACAATGACAGTCAGTTACTGTTATTGCGTGTGCAATTAGTTGGCAAAACATACAAAATACAATAAGCTGTAATTATTTTTTGCTTTTGTGTTTATCAGAACACTTTATAATATTTTCAGGGTCATTTTTACGAACAATAGTACAGAGATTTGTACAACTTTCTTTCATCTAACTCTGGTAAATTTAAATGCATATTAATTATTTAATATTCATACTGGCAATAGTTACATATACAAATGATAGTAGTGGCTGGTCTCTCCCTGTCTGCTTCTGATTTATGATAGATTTGCTCGAATTTAGATCACATATTCAATTAATCTATGGTTGTGCTTCCAAACTATTAATACACTGGTAGAAGAAGAAATTAGGGTTAAAAATTTTATTCAATTCCGCAAAATAATTACCTCACGCTCCAATGAGTACATTCGCAACGGTCAAACGATCGATCCTATAGAGTGTTTTCACGTGACGTCATCAAATTCTTAAATCCAAAACTAAAGAGTCACCGATGTTTTTTCCTCATTGGGCATAAGAGGTACTAATTTTATATCTGTTCACAACTTCCCAGCTCAATAGCGTCCTTCATTTGGAAACCAGCGCAATTTGAATTTAAGAGTTATGGCGGTGCGTGACAAAGCGACGATCGCGTTTGTTGAAAAAGATGTATTTATCCTGTGATTTTTAGCCAATTAATACATTTAAGTAATTGGAAAAGTGCTTGTTTAAATTTTTGTTTGTTCAGTACAGTAAATCAGTGTCCTAGATAGCCAAAGTAAGTTCCTGATGTTACACTATTTTCCGGCCGCCATATTGGTGTCCCACAGAGGTACACCAACATGGCGGCACCATACTAGGCTCTGTAATTTTGCTCGGAACATTTCAGCGAATATCTCAACCTCTCAAATAAGAATTGGCATTGACTTCAATTACTGCGTTTATTATTAGCGGTGTCCATTTTGATTTAGTATTAAGACGAAGAGAAAATAAATCTTTATCCGCAGATGAATCCTTGATTTTGAATGTGTTGGATGCTCCTTTATAAGAATCAGTATAGATTATCTGATAATAACCACTGATTGCTGTCCTGATATATTCACTATTATTAGAAGCAGTGAAAGGGTATTTATTGAAACCTTTGAACTTGATTTCTCCTATGTTATTATGCTGTAATTCATTTGTGTAATAATAATATGTTTGTGTTGTTTTTAAAACATCTAATTGTTTTTTACTGATGGCATCACCGTCAGAAGTACCATCAGCAACTCCAGTTATCTTTTTGTTCCCCATATTGATAGGTGATTCAAAATCAAGCATACCACTGTCTAAATAATATACTCTGTCCCAAATTTTGATGGGCACATCAGAGTGAGTTCCTCTAACACCATAGACAATTACATTTATAGGTGTTTTTTCTGGTTTTTGTGATATGGAATTTTTTAAATACAAACGTAAATCAATATCGAGATCATCAATACCTGTATGTATTACCCATTTATGAAAATTGATGATTGATCTGGAATAATGAGCATAATCGAAATTTATTACTCTTGTTTTTGTACTTACCTGATTGAGAGTACTGCTAACAGCATTGACACTCACCTTATTATAATCGATTTGAACAGCAAATTTCATTTCAAAGACCATTGTATAAGTACCAACATTAAGACAACGTA
>JAEMPF020012204.1:7500-10000 GCA_022496165.2 Catalaphyllia jardinei | reverse complement strand
AAATTGAATAAAGGTATGGACATCAAACTTTCCAAGACTAATATCAGAAAGCAAGTTGGTGGCAGTTTACTAACTTCAGCTCTAGCTCTTGCGCGTGCATTTGGACCAACCATTGCTAAAACAATGGGATTAGCAGCTTTAGCAGGGGCCTCCAGTGCAGGAGCACAACAAATTGTTAAAAAGATATCTGGAAAAGGACAAACTGGAGGTTTCCTCATTCCACAAAATTTGATAAGCTTATTGCAAACAAACACCTACTAACTGTAAAAGAGAAGAAAGATATATTAGACGCTCTTCGAACAGGTTCAGGTGTTCACATAAGACCAACAAAAAACAATCAGGTGGTTTTCTTGGTACTCTACTTTCCAGTATTGGGATTCCAATGGTTTTAAAAGCTTTGACCGGAAAGGGTGCCCTCACGATTGGATCACCTACCCCACCTCCAAAAGGGGGAAGGGGAGCTCCGAGAATGGGTACATATAGGCCGCCACCGTTTTTTGGCAGTTGGGGTGACAACCAAGTTAGTATGGGAAAAAGAAAGACAAACAAAAAAAAAAAAGGGTCTTCTATTAGGACCAAACAGGCCATTCAATCAAATTCCACTTCTAGGGGCAATACTATGAAACCTAAATTCCATGAAGACATCCCATTAAGCAATCATGATCTGTTAAAATGGTGTAGATATCTCAACATCCCAATCAATGATGTTTTATCAAGAGATGGTAAGGTTCCACATAACCATAACCAAGCATTATTTATTTACAATCTTGAACCATCATATATGAGTGGAAGCCATTGGGTAGCTACTTATGTAAAAGATGGTGTGATAAATTATTTTGATAGTTTTGGCATGCCTCCTTTTCAAGAAATGGTAAATCATGCGAAAAGAAAGAATTTGACTCTGCTTCATCAAAATAATCAAATTCAAAATATAAATACAACCACATGTGGATACTTTTGTTTATACTTTTTGAATGAAATGAATAAAGGAAATTCATATTATGATTTATTAAAAGTGTTCAATATATATGATACAATGGATAATGAGAGATTCATTGAATATTTTATCAAAAATATGTAAATTATATATATAAAATGGTGAAATCATATTGCGTAAAACAGAAGAAACAAACTGAATGCGTTCCAGGGAGCGAACGATATGCTAAAGCTAAAAATGGGCGTATGGTGTTAAAGTGCACTTGTGCTGAATGTGGGATAACAAAGACCAAATTCATCAAGAACAAGGGAAACTGATTGAGCCCTCACAAGATGGGGGCTTACTAGGAGAACAACTGCTTAAAAGTAGTGTTAAAGGTTTATTCAATCTTGGAAGAGTTGGTGCTGCAAAGGCTATTAAATCAACAAAAAAATAAAAGAGACGGCTAACCAATATCTTGATCAAGCTTTGGACAGTTTCACATCAGACTTATCAAAAAATTGGATCCAACACATAGTGGTAAAGGATTACCAATACCATTTCCATTTGTAGATTGGAAGAAAGCTTGCAATGTTGCCACTGCACCTGGATTGTTCAAAGGACCTGAAGTGAGTGCAAAAGAGGGTAGAGCTTTGGTTGCTGAATACAAGAGACAATACAAAGCTTACAAAGATGCTGGAGGTAACAGATCATACAACTCATGGATTAAATGGAAAGGTTATGGTGGAGGGTTAGACATCCATAATGCTATTCTCAAGGTTGCACCAAAGAAAGGGTTTGTGATGCCTGGACATAAGTATACAGGACCTGGAAACCCTCTTGAAGAGCAACTGAGGTATGATCCTAATACTGGTCAGATACTTGAGATATATCAACAGCCAACAGGTAGAACAGATGCAGTCAGTATGCAGCACGATGTTGACTATTCAGTTTGTGGTAATAAACCAAAAGGTGATCAAGTGAAGTTCAAAAATAAAGCCGATCGTAAGATGGTCAGAGCTCTCGATGCAATTCCATGGAAAGATCGACTGTGGCTAGGAACGCTATTGCAGCTAAGTCCAAATTAGGTATGGGTGTTAAGAAGCCAAAAAACGGGAAAAGCCGTCGAGTGAGGAAAACTGGCAAGAAAAATTAGCTGATGAGTTACATACGCCCATAAAACGGAATTTCACTCGGCGGCGTGTAATCACAAATCATATCGATGAAATATGGGCAAGTGATTTGGTTGAAATGCAGCAGTTTAGTAAATGGAATAAGGGTTACAGATATCTTCTAATGGATATTGATGTATTCAGCAAATATGGTTGGATCGTTCCATTGAAAGATAAGAAAGGTGAATCTGTCACTGAAGCATTCAAAACAATATTTAAGGAAGGCAGAAAACCACAATATATTTCGGTTGACAAGGGAAAAGAGTTCTATAACAAACATTTGAAAGACCTATTAGAGAAAAATGGGATACAAATGTACTCAACTGAGAATGAAGAGAAGTCATCAGTAGTTGAAAGATGGAATAGGACAATTAAATCCAAAATGTGGAAACAATTCATAATTCAAGGTAAC
>JAEMPF020012204.1:0-2500 GCA_022496165.2 Catalaphyllia jardinei | reverse complement strand
TGGCAGCAGAAAAGTTAGAAGTAACAAATGATATGCTATCTGATTACTGCAGAAAAATATCTGAGAAACATAATATATCAACCGGTCTGGTTCACAAGCTTATACCAACCTTGGGGAAAAAAGAAAAGTACGTTTTACATTACAGGAACCTCCAATTATATATGGATCTTGGTTTGAAGGTTACTAAAGTCCATCGAGTAATTAAGTTCAATCATTCCCCTTGGCTAAAACAATATATTGATTTCAATACTGAAAAACGAAAAAATGCTAAGTATGCTTTTGAAAAGGATTTCTTCAAACTGATGAATAACAGCGTATTCGGAAAAACGATGGAAAATATTAGAAAGCGAGTAGATGTGAGATTGGTAACTGATGAGAAGAAATTGTTAAAATTAACCAGTAAGCCAACCTATGTCAGTAGTAAGATCTTCAATGAAAATCTGGTGGCTGTACATAAAATCAAAGAAAGACTTACTCTAAACAGGCCAGCATATATTTGGATGTGTATCTTGGATCTCAGCAAGACTTTGATGTATGATTTCCATTACAACTATATTAAAGAGAAATATGGAAGTAAAGCCAAGTTGCTATTTACAGACACAGACAGCTTAACCTATGACGCTGTCTCGACTCACTATACGGGCCAGTTTACTGAGTTTTATCGTAAAGTGAAGAAGGACATTTATTTTTAGGAACTTGATTTTAGCGCACAGTCGGCCCAGTCATTGCCGAGGCACTACCTAGATTTTAAATGCTTTTAAATATTTTACATTTTATGCCTGTATTTTACATTTTATGCTTGTATTTTACATTTTATTCTGTAAGTAATGTTATCACTATTTCAATTTAGTTTCATATTGTAATTATTTCCACACGACCCCACAAGCTCTAAGCTTTAAACCTTATCGTGTTTAAATAAAGGATATGATGATGATGATGAAGCTGGTGATGTATACCAAGACTTCTGGAATGATAAACATAAGTTTGATAATAGTGATTATTACTCTGAGAGCTCGCCGTATTTTGTCAAGACAAATAAAAAAGTAATCGGAAAATTCAAAGATGAAGCAGCAGGAATCCCCATTAATGAATTCGTCGGTCTACGATCCAAAATGTATAGCTATAGTAAGGATAATCAACAAGGAGGAAAGACTGCTAAGGGAATCAAAAAAAAATGTCATCAAGAAAAACATCACACATGAAAACTATAAAGAAACGCTCTTCAATAATAAACAGATGTTTCACAAAATGAAAACAATTAGAAGTGAGAACCATAAGCTTGGTAGCTATGAAATTAATAAAGTATCACTCAGCTGTTTCGATGATAAAAGAAATATACATGAGGATGGAATAACAAGCTATGCATATGGACATAAGAATATTAAAAATCTTCATAAATAATTTTCTTAATTTTCTTAATTTTCATCATCTCAAAAGTTGGTTACAAAAAGTGGTTACAAAAGTTGGTCACAAAAGTTGATTACAAAAGTTGGTCACAAAAGTTGTTTACAAAAGTTGGTTACAGAAGTTGGTTACAAAAGTTGTTTACAAAAGTTGGTTACAAAAGTTGGTTATAAAAGTTGGTTCCAGACTGATCTTTTGTTTGGGTTTTGGTCTGGCTCCATATTTGATTCCAATATTTATTTCTTTAGTTTTTGTTTCATAAATATTTTATTATTTGGTTTAAACATTTAGTTTTTCCAGCAGTTGATTAATTGTTGGAAAAATAATATAGAAAAAATGATCTGGAAAAATAATATAGAAAAATGAGCTGAAAAAATCAGAACAGAAAATAATATAGAAAAATGCGCTCGTAAAATCAGAACAGAAAATAATATAGAAAAATGCGCTGGTATCGCTAATTACTATACTACTCTTACCCCCTTTAAAATGTCATTTTTGAAGGTAACTTTGTACATTTAACCTTCTTATGTTGAAAAAGGGGCGATAATCTTTGTTGTAAAACTTAAAATAGTGTTATGTGACCATCTGGAGTCAAATATTGATCGCTTATTTATTACTTTTTCTTCTGTTTGTTTTAGAAGTGCAAACTACAAAGTCTTCTTTTGGTAGATATATATTTGTATTTGAACAATGCTTCATGAAAACGAGGCTGATAGGAAACAAGGAGAACAACAGTCAAAGGGGCTAATTTCCTGGTCCAGTGAAACTGAACATTAATTTGACAAGAAAAAGATTTCAACAAATACATTGTCCTTGCAATGAAAGCTTGATGTTCTTCTTTGATTAATAGAAATGAGACTTTGCCAGATTACTACTCAAATAGTGGTTCTCTTCCCGAAGACGCAGTATTTCACTGATTGGTGGAGTTCTCTTTATCTTCACCAACCTTGTGTTCAAGTGAGGAGGAATGACAACTTCACGTCTCTGTACAAACAAGAAGACAAGGGTTTAACGTTCCCTTAAAACTTGGTTTTCATACGAAGATACATAGATTGGTTGCCACATAGATGTCCCTAGTCTTTTGAACCAGGTTCCT
>JAEMPF020012203.1:25235-34343 GCA_022496165.2 Catalaphyllia jardinei | reverse complement strand
AACAGTCAGTTGATCACTGTTTGAAATATTTGTACATTGCGTAATGGAAATCATTCCTTAACGCCAATATTCAAAAGTATTCAAACCATTGTTCCTGTCCTTTCATAAACCTCCGCAAACAGCCACGACAAACGAAAATTATACAGACTGCAAGTAAAATACAAAAAATGCACATTATACCAGCTGATAACTTGCTGAGGCGAACATATATTGTGAGCAAAAATGGACGAAGGTTGTTAGAAAATCGTGTGAGCTCGTTGATTGATGTGACAGACAAAACGGAATGTAACTGCATCTATCTGTATCTAGAGCTCGCAATTTTTTTGCCACCTACATCAGGATCATTTTGTCGGGGGCTCATACTAGCATTTTTTATTTTTTGTTCTGTTTTAGCCAAGTTTGGTCTCAGTTAAATTTGACTATTTCGATCAGTAAACTTTTTAAAACAGATTTCCGTGAAAAGAAAGTTCAGCTCAAACGAGTGACGGAAGGAAATGATCTCTTGAGTTTCATTTCAGGGGGTTGGTTTCCCAGACATATGCGTGGGCGCGACAAGCCAGCCATCATGGCACAGATGGTTGTTTGCGGCCACTATTAAAACCGCTAAATTTATCGTTTCCCCCTCCCCCCCCCCCCCCCCCAGTGTCGCCCAAAATGACCTTGCCGGAAAAAAATTGTTAATATTTTTGGAAGTGAATTATGAAATATTAGTGCCTTTGAAGATTGCCATAGATTACATACATGTAAAAGATTAAAAATACATAGAAGATTGTCACGGTTTTGAACAAAATGTAGTACTTTTCGACTGAACACTTCAAAGTCGGCAAGAATTGAAATTAAAAAAAATGTGGCGAAATGGATCAAAAAAGCGATAGTCTCAAATCGTCTGATGATTTGACAAAAGAAATTTCGGACGCAGCTTTTCTAAGTTACCTTTTCATTTGTGGGATCTTGTGAATCTTAATTATAATTACCGCAACTTTGTAATGTACCGAAGTCTGAGCTACGCGTCATGAAGCTTGTCGTCGGTAACGAGACGCTTTTGGGGGGTATTTTGATTTGTACAGCAAGATAATGAAGCATTCCCCTTTTAAACAAAAACCTTGTTAGTCATCAGCTAAAAAAAATTAAAATGGGACTTCTTTAGAATCGACCGATTTTAAAGTTCCTGTAGTGGTCGTGCGTGATATGAATAAGGCTTCAAGTGTAATTTTATGAAACTTTGATTAGCGTCCATGCAAAACGCCTTAAATGACTCCATAAATACGAAATAATAAACCTAAAACACAATGACTAAGCTACTTCTCTCCCGAATATACTGGAAGATTTGGCGCCTTAGCGGTCAGCTTTTTGGCCGCCTAGATTGGGCTTATTTCAGACGTTTCATTCAAATGCGGAAAGAGTAAGTATTCAGGCCTCAATTTGTTCGTGATGAACTACAAAATGAATAACATATCTTGAATGAAAAAGGACCAGTAAATGCAACTAATCCTGAAAACGATTCACAAAGACTGACGTCTGTTTGACCGACTGAAGCAAAAGGTGTAAAATTCCGTGTTCGCTAAGCGAAATTTAAGCATCCGGTGACCATTTTTCATGGTTTTCTGCCTTTTTATAGAATAATTATTTTCAAAAACTAACCTAATATCCTTTAGTAAGTCACCTGGGCCTACAAACTGAAGAAGCCTAAGCAAAGTTGACTTTTCTGACCGAGGCAACGTTTTCTTTGATTTTTTGCTAGAAACATTTGATTTTTTTTTTTTACTATAAACATTTTTCGCAACAGTCAAAATACGTAAGGGAACCGTATCCATACCATTTGTTTAGGATTAGCTAACTTTTACATTTAAAACTCGAGAATAGTCACTCAGGGTTACAAATTAATCTTACCGGGACAGGGTTCACTGGGTCGTTTACAATAAGATATGTTAATGTCAAACACCAGATAACTTGCAATTGACAGTCGTAGTTCGATTCTGTAACGTAATATTGTGAATAATACACAACAAGTGATCACGTAACTCATGCAGATGATGCATAGTATAAAATGCTCTACATGTTGAAATACATATACTTGCATTCTCATCAGTGTCCAAATTTTAAATCGTACATTCTGCAGCTCGTGTAGTTGAAGTGCTACCGTGTAAGGTTTACGTTCTCGCTCCTCATGCATGCGACCCAATATCAAGGATTTCGAAAATTTGAGTTCTTTATCTAAAAAGAGCGAAAAAAAAAACATTAATTGGTGTTATTGATCTTGAAGTCGATTGTGCTTGAAATAAATGCCATCATCATGCGGTCATTTTAGAAACGTGAGAAGAAGTTAAATGGATTTTTTCCTAGTGTGAGGTTCCAAGCTTCGTTTACAGGGCCACCGGTACGTTAACGTACTGAAAGAGTGTTCATGGCCGCTGTCTTACAAAAGTTGTGAGGTGTCACTAAAACTTTATACGTATTGCGGCTCTACGTATTAAGATTATCTATAAACATTCATCATCTACCTCGCTATCACATTAAATATTCAAGTGCACAGAGCACATTAGCAACTGCAATCTGAACTTACTTAACCTCTGTCAGTATATTTTCGTTAACTCCATTAGTAACTGAAGAGTTCACATAAGAAATTGATGCTGTTATGTAACATTTACCAGTAACAAGGAAGATACACGTACTCAGGAAAGTGTGGAATGGGTTGGAAAAAACCTTTGGAATAATGGTGGCGATGATTAATAGACGTTTTATGAAAAAAAGCAAACACTTGGCTAATATAATATAATTTCGATTTCACGCGACACTCTCCCCCCATTTATCATTATTTCAATCTTTCTAGCTCTCATGGCTTAACTTCTGGCCATAATATTGTCGAATCAGTCGATCACGATACCCATATTAACTCACTTGTTTTGTCTCATGTCTGGGAGCACGGTATTAATTACTTTACGATTATCGATAAACATTCATCATCTACTTACTACTCACTATCACATTAACTATTCAAGTGTACAGATACAAAAGATAGATCAATGTACATGTATTGTGCTACACTTTCTCAAAATATTTTGTTATTTTAGTCGTGCTAATACTTTCTCAAAATGTTTAATGTAAATTTAGTTTTTGTTAATGTTAACCTGTGGTGTAAATAGCCTGAATTGAATTCTTTGTGAATAAACAGTTACACATATCCCCAAATCAAAACGTGCGTTTAAGCAACTCAAATCTGAGCTTACTTAACCTCTGTCAGTATCTTTTCAGTAACTCCATTAGTAACTGAAGTGTTCACAGGAGAAATTGATGCTGTTGTGTAACATTTACCTCAGTAACAAGGGAGATAAATGCACTCAGGAAAGTGAGGAATGGTTTGAAATAATGGAATAATGGTCAGGCGATGATTAATGAACGTTTTATGAAAAAAAGGGAACACGTAGCTCTCATTTCGATTTTAAGCGACACTCTCTCTCTCTCTCCATTTATCATTATATCAATCTTTCTAGCTCTCATGGCTAAAGTTCTGGCCAAAATATTGTCGAATCGGTCGATCACGATACCCATATTAACTCACTTGTTTTGTCTGGGAGCACGGTATTAATTCAAGAATATATTAGACTGAAAAGCACAGATAAAATGTTTTTCATCTCGTATTTGTATCAATTGGCTTGGAACCTATACAGCGTTTAGTTAAGCCAAGATGCGCTTGCAAGCTTTTCTTGCCTTCACTTTATTCCACTGTGCGTTTCCCTTCAAAGGTAAACTTTTACATGCACTGACGAGTTACTCGTTAGTTGGTGTTTAAAACTCTTATCTTATTTTTAGCTTCTAAAAAAGACACGAATACGAAAGCGCAAGTCTATATTGCAATATCTTTATTCTTAGGGAAAAAATAGAATTACTTTCTTGTTTATCCCACTGACAAGGGGAGTTGATCTATTCTTAAACATTTCTCCGGCAACAGCGAGAAGTTCAAAACTCATTTAAAGTAATTGCATTACACGAGACAAGTTCAACAAGAAAAATCAAGACAAGCACAATAGCGTCCTTTTGATATCAATTTAGGGCAAAGAAAACCCCACCCAAACATCTAAACTAAACTCGACACTTTTATTTTTAGGACTTTTGTCTAGCTAATCTTCATCTAACTAAGCCCCGGTTTAAACGTCCCATTTTACATGCGCCGAATGAAATACTTATTTTAGTCGACTGGAATGAATAAGATCGGCTGATTTGATTTAAACGGCGCATTCTTTTGCCGAATAAAATTGTGTGAGCAAGAGCGACGTGTTAATAGACCCTTCTCCAAAAAGGCGGCCGAAAATTCAAATGAGTTAAAATTAGCTAAAATAAAAAAACGTATACCAGCACTAGAAAGAACACCTTTACTTTAGTAAAACTGCAAAGTTTCAACATTTCAGGTGTCATATCAGCTTAGAAAAGGTAATTTGAAAATGGGAAAATTTACAGACGTTTGTATGACTGGGGGTATGCATTATACCCCCAGTCATACAAACATCTGAAACTTTGCAGGGTTACTAAACTAAAGGTGTTCTTTTTAGTGCTGGTATACGTTTTTAACTGTGACTTATTTGAAATTTCGGCCGCCATTTTGGAGAAGGGTCTATTCCCATTCGAGCAAACATAACTTATTTAACATAATTATGAATTCGATTCGGCACATGTAAAATGCGGCGTTTAAATCAACTGTCGAACTTCAGTCGTATAGGCTATATTCGAGTGGATCAGTCTAATATTCTACTGAACTCGCATTTAATTGATTTAGACGTCGCATTTTACATGCACTTAATTCAGCAATTCGATTCGGTGCATGTAAAAGCCGACGTTTAAACCGGGCCTAACTTAGCCAATGAATAAGTTCTTAAAATAACACTTTATCGGCAGATAGGAGTGTCAGACGAACAAACTGACGTCAATTAAAGGATTAAGCATTCTTGGGGTTAGGTTAATATATTCGCGCGACTTTAAAAGCCAAACTATAAAAAGTTCTTGAAACAACCGGTTGAAGCTTAAGTTTAGAGAACAAGAAAGTCATACACAGGATCTTTCGTGGGAGATCAAGACCGAAGCCAGCAGACGAACGCGTACTCAAACCGACAATCGCAATACATGTAAAACGATGGGGTTTTTTATTGTCTGTAATTCTTTCCTGTGGTCGAAATGTTTCAACACGATTCATTCGAGTCTTTTCCTGGTTGCTCTTTCAATACTGGTAAATCTGTAACTGTTGTGATTTTTCTTTTCTTTCTCCTCGCCTTTTGGTTCGTTGAGTGTTTTAATTATCAGAATCGCATAGACTTTCTTCCGGACAGGACCAAGTTATGGAATTCCTGCACTGTTCGATACATTGAAAGCTCTATCAGATGAAGATGGTACGTGGATTCAGTTTCAATTTTCCATACGCATTTCCAAAGTTATTAAACTTAAAAAAATGAAGAAACATGACGACAACCTTTCCGTTCTTGTACACGAGCTCATTCCTAACTAATTGAATTTACAAGCTCAATCCTCGTCCGCATGTATGCTCAAGGAGTCACAATTGAGAGAAAAATACGGGAGCAAAACCATCCAGATTCAAATCTTCCAGATATTTAAACTTGCGGATAAAACACCCCTCTGAACAGACCTGACGGAGCCTTGTTGTTCACCAGGTTTTTAAGTAAAAGCCTACCAGGGCAGACAAAAATCCACCAAATTTATCCTGAATTCTTCACCGGGGAAGCCAATGACTTTGTAAAATCTAACCATATATGTATAAACATGCAAAACTGTGTTACCCAGCATTTAAGTTGATTCCTTTGTATTGCATTGCGCATCTCTACTGCATGCGCATGATTTTCGCGTCCTTAGCACGCACACATGAGCGCGCATAAGTCAGTCTGAATACTCTGACTAAAAATTCGACTCTGGCTTAAGGCATACCAGTAGAACATTGGGCAAAGTGTGGATTGCTTGGCAATTCATATTGTGGTGAGCAGCATATAATCACACAAAAATTGTAAATTGTAATAGTAAACTATTGAGCATATCCAAAACGTAACGTAACGTAACGTAAATTTTCTTACCTATTAACGTTTTAGCGCCGTATAATTTTGGCATCTTCGAGCCGTTTCCACAAAATATCTTTGCAATGGAGTTTACCTCTGCAAACGTGACCTGTGTTGCTTACTATTCATTGAGGATCACGATTCCTGAGAAAATCATATTTGTGAGGAGAGACATATTTGGAGGATACCATGAGCTTACTTCAAATGACAAGTTGCACTTTACAAAGAGAACAGAAGGTAGGCATTGACATGACATTAGATTGCTCCGCTACGTTTGAAAATTTTAATATGACTGGTTTCTCTTTCCCTTGGTGCTAGATCTCCTCAACAAGATGAACTAAAATTTGGTAACGATATTCCTTATGTCTGTGCCGAGCCAGCACCATTATTTTCGAACCCAAACTTTCCGAGGATATGGTGGGGTCCCGTCTTTTGCCTTATTGTATAGACACATCTTGCTTGGAAGAGAACACTGAAAGTAACAAAAATCTGATTACAACTGATAATTAAAACGGAAGCTATCAAAATTAGGTGTAAAATCGTTTCATAATTTTATGACAGCTAAGTGTACGAAGTTGGGTGCTTTTGGACCCTTGAAATGATACCCCTCCCTTTCTCGGACACAAACAAAGCGACTTTACTTTGATGAGTCTTATCTGTTTGCAATTACAACACAGCCAGCCTGGCTCTAGGTGCCGTATTTCATAACATATTACAATTATATTAATATATAGACCATTGTCTATTCTCAGAAAATGGACGCAAGCTGTTTGTCACGTTACACTTCCTGTATTTAACGATGCCAGATGATAGTCGATATGGACCTTATGAATGTCACGCTTTCGCAGTTAATGATTATGCAGCCAGGAAGCATGGTTTTAGCGTTACCATTTTTAGAGGTATGATTTCAATTACAAGGCTGCATAAAACATATATATCCATTTTACGAATGGTCAAATTTGAATTACTTATTCAGTTCCAAGCAGATTTCATACTCGTTTGGCTGTGTACTTCTTGCAGCGTTCCCAATGCCATGAGAAATTATTTCAATTTCATCTCTCATTGAAAGAAAGAAACAATAGCTATTTTACTTTTGTGGAGTACAATTTATAACCACTTTTTCTCTTCTTGAGGCAACTCCATTCTCAGGCAGGATTTTTCCAAAGCCTTTGAAATGTACTCACGGCATGTGGTCCTTGTTTCGCCTGTCTTTTCACTTATAGAGCGGGAAATTTTTGTACTCACTTTTGAGGTTTGACATATGCTTATCTGCTTCTTTTTCTCGTTTACGGTTGCAGCACTTCCAGCTTCAAGGAGAATCCCTCCAAAGCTTTCTACAGGTACGAGCTATTCCTGTTTTTTACCTCTTTAGGTCAGTAGCATTGACTAAAAACTTAGCCCGTGTTTTCACCAAAGACGTTTACCTAGGTTTTGTTTCAACTTCAAGTGAATTTTTAATTGTGTATAAACGCAGTAGTAAATGTATTTATCATGGGTTACGTAACCTTTTCTTTGGGGTGTTACATGGTATGCTGTTCTGTTGCTTCATTAGCGGTAGGCTATATATATTTGAGTTGTTCTCATTTATATTCATTCGCGTCTTACGACCGTCCCTACGCCCTCAAAATTAAATACCCAGTGATCAGGGGTTTCTTTTACACGTAGCTTTTTGCATGTTGCTACATGCTGAATGATTGTTATACGAGCATAGTTTAGATCATTTTGTTGTGTTGTTTTTCTTGCTGTAATTTTGTGCATTTCCGAGTTTTTCATTCTGTTTGTTGTATTATTTCCATCCATTCTGTTGATGAAGGCATAATAAAGAGGGTCGCACACGGCTCGTGTTGACACACCCCAATTGAGGTTGCTTGTTACATGATAAATGTTTTATATTCGGTTGAGCGGGGTAGCGAATTAGAATATAAACCTCGGTAAACTTTTCTTTCATCTAAAAAGCTTTATAATTTAGAAGAGTTTGGCTCGTCATCTCAGCCTGCAAATCGAAAACGACCTTCGTTCATTGCTCAATTTAAATTGGGTGCCCAATGCAAGCCCTTCTCGCTCTCGTTATATTTAGCAATCAATCAAGAACAAGAACAAGCCCAATGAAACCATAGCAACAGTATCCAAAAAATATGTTATTATTTTATTGCCTTATATAGGTCTCCATAGCAATCATATTTCAAACTCTTTTTTAAATCTTTTCTACTTTTTACGGCAAAGTTATTTTTCAAAAATCTCGGCGCATCAAATCCTTTTTCCCATTCAAGGGCCGTCTCAACCGATCACAAAAGATCATTTTATTGTTGTCTGCTCAGTGACCTGGCCCTTTAAAAATGGCAGCGAGGCTGGAGGTGACCTTTTTTTGCTACAGACCTCATTGCTTTTCTTGTGTAATCGAGTTGTTTTAATGTTAACTACGTGCGTTTACATGACAAAATCAGAGGGGTCTGTATATCAAAGCAGGTTCACCTCCAGTCTCGTTGCCATTCAGAAGCCAGATCACTGAGCAGACAACTGTAAAATGTTCTATTATCCATAATCATTTACAAACTAGTTGCTGGGACGGCAATGATTTTTTACACCGGTAAAACGAAGACTTCATGGCCGGAAAACGGAACATTTTAAGGCCCTTTCGAAACGTGATCACTCTTCTGCTATTGCAGTTAAAACAACTAGTCACAACATCCAATAGGACCATTTTGACATTTTGGCGTCCGGCAAAACTGACTACCGTTGTGAGGGGAAAAGGAGACCTTGTTTATTCAGGAGTTGCAGTCAGCATTGACTGTCAGCAGAGAAAAGCTTTTACTTTCAGTAAAGCTTTTCTATTGTGTCACTTCACAGACAGTTTCCGTTTGAAACGTCTTAAATTTCTAGTGCAGATGTTTTTTGTCTAGGTTCCAAAGCTAGCCCCATTGTTATAATATAAAACAAAGCTATTCAAAATTTAAACTGTTATACATTTGAAAATGCGTGCGTTGACTAGCATACGAAACGCCAAGTTTATAAAATGCATGTTTTCAAAATGTTTATCCCGCTGTTTGTGTTATAT